>JAAXYX010000257.1:0-48584 GCA_036851915.1 Ptenothrix huangshanensis | reverse complement strand
ATGGGAAGGCATAGGCTTTTTGACGGGGACGCTTATACGTGTCGTTATAGCGAAAATGACGTTATAACGGCGGTCGTTATAACGAATTTTCACTGTATATATTATAGATAAATCTGATTCAGTAAATAGGAATCTTAAAACTTGGAACTTAAAAGCGTTTCTTAAATTCCGATATTTGAATAAAAATTATCTTCGTATTTCGTGAAAAACCAAACCTCCCTGAATATAACGAGATACCTAAAAACAACGCAGCAGTAGCATATTGCACTAACGAACCGTATAATAAACTTAGTTTACGTGTTAAATATAACGACAACTTAATGAGCTATTATGCTTAATTAGCATCATTAAGTCCGGTTCAGTAGCGCGGTATGGTAACGTACTACAGATCAAACAGACACTTCTTGACTGTAGACGTGACTGAGTAGGCAAAGTCGGTGGTGAGAAGGAACCAGATTTGGGAGGGCACGGATTTTGGTGGACAGTGATCCCAGTGGTCACCTGAGCTGTCACCTAACCTGACCGAGTAGTGAACCTTCTTCTTACTACTCTTTATGCCCTCATAGACTATGGCTAAGAGGTTAACCAGAGGAGTCGATGTTGTGAAGTTGTAGTCTTCAACTGATACCGGAATTGTCTTTCTGGATTCCTTAGGCTTGTCTAGAAAGACGAAGTTGTGCCGTGGAGCCTTGTTCTTACCTCAATCTAGTTACCGTGAGACTTCCAATTACTCCCCCGGGAGTTATTCGTTGAACAACTTCTCAGACCGGGGAGTTATTGGAGGGTGGGGAGTAATAAGAGGGGGAGGGAGTTATTACTTCATGCAATATTCAATGGAACAACTTAACATTGCAATAGATGCGGGCAGTCATTAGGGGGGGGGGGTTTCCCATTTAATCAATTTTTAATGGGGAGTTAAAAGAGGTGGAGACTAATAAGAGGGAGGGGGAGTAATGGGAAGTTTTACGGTAGGTACATTTCTAACGTAACTTATCAGAGTTAGAATTTAATATCTAACAATGTATGAGTAAACGCACGGAGCACCAGCTGAATACTCGATGTACATACACTGTGCGCGTGCTACCTACATGGTTCCGTGCAGAAACACAGTGCTTCGTACCTGATACAGGTGAAAGAAGCTAGACCTCTGCGTATGTACGTACACAGTTAACATCAGTAATCAGTATCTAGATGAAACTGTTAACATTCGCAGTGACACAATCTCGCCCTATATACCTAGTCACGCCTGGTAAAGAATAAAGGACTTTCATTAATTAAGCTCGCAAAAAACACACACTGGACCTTACTATGTACACAGCAGTTAAGGTATACAAAGGGCCAGGGGCGGATAATCCCGCCGGGCAACCGGGCATTTTCCCGGTGGGCCCCCAATCTTTTAATATTACGCTAATGCAAAATCAGGGCCCCTAAGGCCCCTTGGACCCCGTCGCCTATTCCTTTTTTCCCGGGCCCTAAACTCGGTTGCTATCCGCCCCTGCAATAGGCAAAGATGACTGTACACCCCTCCTCTAGTTTTAGAATGTTACTAATGAATGGACCATCAACAAACTTCTCTTTGCCAATACACCTTTACAGTGAATGTGGAATATACCATCTGGATTCCGCCCAAAACACAACTAAACTACAATTGAAACGTATCCTGGACGGCGAGAAATAGGGTTAAAGTTACGAGCTTTTAGATTATTTTCTCCTGTTTTAAGTTTTGTAAATATTAAATCCAAGTTGAATTTGTGTACTATTTTAGTTTTAAGATTAGTACCTAGTTTTTACAGTGTAGGTGCACATTTTATAGCATTATGTTACGTAAAACATTGTATAGTGAGTAGAACTCTGTGCAAAGAACTCTCGTAAATACACGAAAATGCACGGAAGTAACAGCATAATATATTAATTATTAAATTATGACAACGGAATTCAAAATATTAGCCTACAAGGTTCAAAAGGGCCCAGCAACACGACAGTAGACAGTAAGATGAAAGCAAAACATTACCCGCCCACAAACTCCAGAGGTTTTCTGTTCTACTAAGAACCTCTTGAGTGAGTACATATACCTACATATATACTTAATTCAATCAAAAGTTGAAAATGTGAAAAGTAAAAATGTCTGGATTTATTGAATGCGTGCCTGAAATGTATTTGCAGGTATCACTTACCAAGAAAAATAGGCTCAGATATCAAATCAAAGCGATTCTAGGTAGAATAGAAGAAACCAGCAACACAAAATAGTCACAAGCATGGATGTCGACGTCTACACTCTGCCAACAAAACAATCTTGTGTGACAAAATGTGGAGGTATTTTATATGATGTAGAAACGAATTTGAGGGACCGGAGACTAATATCGGGACAAGCATCTAAAATTTAACTGAATGCATCTCACCGAACAAGATACTTTTTGGGTGCACTCACTCTTCAAATTACGATGGGAGTTTTTAAAGTGTACGAGCGAGTCTTGCTAGAGAAGGTACTGTAATCATAATGACACGGGAAGGAAATACCATATGTGATGCTACTACAAATCTATCAGTGTGGTATATTTTTGAGTCATGACCTTACGAATATTATATATGTATTACCTTTAGGCTAATACTGACTAACAATAAGGTCTATAATATAGCCGAGTACAGCAGAGCATAATCAAGAATCAAGAATTAACTCCTGATAATATTGTAAGCCAAAGTAAGAATGTCCTAGATTTCAAGCGAAAAGAGTTTGAGATTTAGTCATGAACAATATCGTCTATATCTGCTCTTTGCACTTTCCGGTATCTGCATCCGTGGGTAGTCCAACGGTAGATTTGGAGTTTCACGAGAGCTGACGAGGAACATCTTTGCAGTATACTATTATGTATCTACACTTATACTCACTCGTAGGATCGCATGATACTTTTGTAATACCTACATTCAGGGAAGTAAAACAGTATAGGTTTAGTGGAGGCACCTAAGACGTTCCCGTTCACGAGGATAACATCTATAATTACTTGCGTTAGACTACTGGCTCTAGATTCAGATATATATATACACATATACAAATCTAGGTTCATCCATACTCTAAGTGTTTAGATAAGACCACGAAATATGGAAACGAAAAGTAGGCGAAGGATAGAAAAGCGACTGTCTGTTCAATCTTGTTTTATTTTTTTTCCTACTGAATCCGTTTATAATATATTTGGTGGGATTTTATACCTCTATATAATTACAATATATAACAACATATTTTATGCAGTCACAGAGATGCAAACGGACAGGTAGAATTGCCAAGGCTGGCAAAAATTTGTTTCATATACTAAGATAAGGGTAGATCGGCACGTCAGGCATTAAAATACACCCAAGTAAATCTATTTAACAGTATATTTACCATATTTGGGCAATACCGTCTTTCTTTGGATATTAAAGTATTCAAATCTTCTAAAATAAATTCCTATACTTCAAAGCTCTACGCATAACATATTCACCTGGATAGTTTTGGTCGTTCAATGAATCCAAAAAGGAAGAGAATAGATGAAAGTGAGAAAAAGAGGACAGGTGCAAAATCAATACCCATATTTAGGATTTCCAGGCAGGATGACACGATAAGAAATTCGATTCCCGGATAGATTGGCAAAAGACAGTTTGGCAAAATCAAAATAGCAAAAAAATCGGACATTTTGGCAACCAAAACGGACAGTTTGGCAAAACTCTTTATTTCTGAATTTTCAAAGCTGATAAAATGGCAAAATACAACAGTACATAGTAAAATTGATTCAAATAACAAGTACTTAGTAATGTCAGGAAACCCATCCCAGCCGTACTGTTACTCATGATATAGTACAAATGAACCTAGACAACATAACCGCTTGGTGTTCTGTATACACCTGCATAAAAATTCAGGGAATATTAATAAAGGGGATATATTAAAGTCACCTATTTAATTTCCCTACATTGTTTTACTAAATGTATCTTACGTAACAAAAACAGTGGAATTGCCTACAGAAAATTTTTCGATTTTAAAAGTTGACCGTTTTTTAAAAAAAAACTGAAAATCAGCAAATTATGCTCCGATTGTTGTCCAACTTGTTTTTACATGCAAAAAAAAAATTTTAATCATTTTTTATGTATGTGTCTATGTTTTTTGATTTGAGCCTTCCTTATGAAGTTATACGAAGGCGGAGTTTGGCCAGAAAAGTCAATAGCGGCGCTGAGCCTAGACAACGTGCTAATTTCACAAACCTTAACGCCGCTATTGACTTTTTCGTTTAAAATTCATCCATGCACAACTACGTTACGATTTCAAATTAAAAAAATGTATAAACATCAAAAGTGTTTAGCATGTTATTTTATACATAATAGAAGCCATTCGACAACAATCCGATCATAATTACAGGCTTTGAAGTTTTCAAAAAAAGTCAATTTTGAAAATCGAAAATGACGCTATTTTTGAACTTTTTCCTAAAACGCCCTAAAATTTTTGAAAAGAGTACGTGCTAACAAAGATTTAATTGATTTGAGGATCTGGTTCGAAAGATAAAAAGTGGTGCAGCTTTGGCCAAATATATGTATGTATAATAAATAATAAATATATATATATGTATACAAGACTGCACCAATACTAAATAAGTGAAAGTTGAAGGCAAAGTGAGACAACAAGGTGACATGCAAATTCTGCTATGCATATTTTAGGAATATTTGTTGTCCTATTTTTTGCATACCATACTTATTTTTACACTTGGGTGTTGCCAAACTGTCCGTTTTTGGTTTGCCAAACTGTCCCTTTTATGTTTTGCCAAGATGTCCGCAGATCTTCAACCAAAATGGCAAAATATTTCGCCAAAACTAGTTTTTGCCAATCTATCCGGCTACCCGAAATTCGTATTACGGATACACGATAAAGCCCTAGTTCTTCATTCTCCAGTGATCTATCGAAAGCTCTCCTTCGTTACTCTCTACTAGTCTGCTGTCGTAGTGTTACAATAAAAACGTTGTTCCAAAAGCTATTCCTTTATGTTCTTTATCACCTACCAAATTTAACTGTACCAAACTGTGATTACGATAGGAAAATAACTGAATAATTTTGACCAGAATACACCCCAACTCCTAATAAGTTTGATATTGCAAGACAGTACATTAGTTACAAACTACAGGCCTCTATTGTGAACTACCTACGTTAAGCTTTTACGTAATGTGACCGTGTGTGAGAATACGGGCTAATCTTTTCGGTAGAATCTTAAATGTGACTGGAGACTAGTATGTTGAAGAAAAGATGTAAAACCCAACGGTTAAAATCACAAAAAAAAACTAGGACAATCATTCTCATACCCTGAAACACTCCTTGTTTCCACGGGAGTATTAACCTATTCCTGCAATGTTAACATTTTCGAAATTTTAAGAGGGGTCTAACCCCTATTATATAAAAAAATATGCCAGGGGGATCTTCCTCCGGTTATTACAGAGGATACGGTTTCAAGGTATGATCATTTTTGCTCTCGTGCGGACTACTCTTCCCTGAATTACATACTTACTCTTGAAACTGGACCGACTTGGAGAGAAGAACTTCATTACCCCCTTAGCGTGATAACTTGTCAAATAGTACATGTCAAGTCTCAAATGCTACATGGCTAGACCTACTCACATATCTGATGATAATAATGCTACAAAAAGTTTATTCTGATATGTTGTGTATTATACTTCAGCCAGTGAAGTAAACTATATCAAGAAACACAGAACTGAGTAATTATTACTCAAAAATACAAAACTCATACAGAGGCAGGGTGTAGATCAAGGATTCCACCCGGGATTTGCCTTCTTCATTGTTTGGGCATGTACCGTGAAATCTCGTTATAACGACATCCGATATAACGTCAATTTCCTTACAACGACAGCACATCACGGTCCCGACAATATGTCTTCCAATGTTAAATATGCGGTTATGGCGTCACTTCTTATAACGACATGCTCCCTATACCGTCATACTGCAGCCCGCCCCACAGTTGCATTAACATTTAATTTGGAAACGTTATAATGTCATGCATTATAACAAATATATCCATCCCGGAAGCGTTAAGTCACTTGAGTGATTTAAAACTTTGGTTGGTTAAAAGGGATGAGGATGACCCAAACGTATTTGAGTATCTACACAAAATCGAAAACATTGTTGAAAAGGCTAGGCTAAAGAAACTCTAACAACCATTAGCTCAAGACTTTTTTATTCCTAAGAATAGCCAAGTATATATCATCAAGAAGTCCTATTGGAAGAGATGATCTGTGATGAGACATTTTATGAATTTGAAGTTTGCTTGTTCCAAGACTGTTACGCGGATTGCTTTCCATTTTTTAGTTGTTATTTTTATTTTCATGACATCGCTTCTACAAGTACACAACTAAGAATGAAACGAACACGTAATTTTAATCATTGCATAATATAATCAATCGTGTATTAAATTCGAAAAAGACACATTCCCTGTAGCTCGTGGTTTATTTTCGCATCCAATTGCATGTTTTATGTAACTGAACGTAGTAAACTCTATTACGTCTTTGGACGTTACAGTGTTTATAACGTAATCTCCCTATAACAACCGAAAAAATAGGTCCCCTGAGGTGTCGCTCTATCGAGATTTCACTGTACCTACCATAACAAGTCGTATAGAGTACTTATCTACCTGTAGTTTGTAGTTATGTAGAGATAGTTGTCACCGGACATGTGTTCAAATTTAGTAAGATCATCCCTAGTTTAAATTACGGGTTCAGAAAAATTTCTAGAAATCTCAGTTGTTTGATAACGTAATTCTGTATTTAAGAAATCATGCTGTTGATGTATGAAATTAAATCCATGAAATTGAAGTACCATGCGCGTTTCGGTATGTTTCACCTTTACAATCACATTCACATTAATAACGTCGTTTATGACTTGTCAATAAAAAATCTGATACACGAAAAAAGCCTTAATTGTAACTACTCCATATTGTAATAATGTATTACATATGCATATACTACGGAACTGTTAAGTACCCACGCTTATAATAGTAACTTTTTACTGCCTAACTTCAATGCATGAATAATGGCGACTTCAAAAATCTGCCCTCAGTTTCAAAAGTACCCAAATGAAGAAGTTTTTTATTTTATTATTTATCTTGAAAAAATGAAGAAAAACAGTGTTCAGATTTCACTACTAAAAGACTTGTGTAAACTTACTAGCTTCTGTAAAGAGGCTGAAACGCAAAGTATAATTGGAGTAGGTTTTTATGGATATCACTTAATTTAGAAGAACGAATAAAATTTAAAAGAACTTACTCTTCACTGAACCCATCAACGTGCAATATCCGCATTTGTTTCACGATGGTGCTCTTTCCCGATTCACCAGCACCTGCAAATAAATTGCGAATACCACAAATTATTCACGGGATAATATTTTAAAATTAATTTAATATATATTTTTCTAAGAACGCTAATGAGTCTCAAGAAGTTTAGTCTCTTCCTAACTAACATTTTACAAATCAGCACTGAAAGTATTATCCAGTTTATGTCATAAATTTGACAGATTACAAACTGATACCACTGTCCATCAAATCCTGTTTTACTTTGGAAAATCTCGCATATTCTTTATTCTGCAAAAAGCATTGGAATTATTGGATAATTATAATAAACCCAATATCCCGCCGAACGACAACGTAGGGTAGGGGTGCGTGTAATGCAATAGAAACCATACATATATATGCATGTTATGTTAAGTATATTCATAAATATATTCCTAATATTTCCTCTTTTGAAAACGACTTAGGTATACTGAACAAAAATAGCAATGAAGTAACAAACAATTAATTTTTACAACTGCAATAATTACGGCTTTTGTATTATACATACCTAGGTACAGTTGCAAAATATCTTTTCAGAGAGCCCAATACATATTTTTTCTTTACGTAAACGCAATTTTTGACCGATTTTTTGATTGTGGTTCACAGTAACATGTTTAATGAAAGATGGTAATAATTCTTTCTCTAGATGCGAATATATAATATATTGAAGCAGCCATTGTAACATTCTGCATAACAAACTCAAACAGCATCTGAGACTCAAAATTAGTTGATTTGAAACAAGTATTAAATTTTGGACTATCGACCCAAATTGAAAATCCTGATTTTTACTAAATAAAAATTTGGTAAAACTCATCCAACGATTCAAATACTTTCTCCTACAAGACTATAAACCTGACTACGTGAATTTGGCAGGTGATTGCTAAGTAATTGTTGATCTGGAAGATTCTGAAGTTATTTCATTAGGCAATATTATAATATGCTCACAGTTTATGAATTTACATGTAGTATACACCATATCTGTATAAATGCTTAAAAATACAAAAATGGAATGAGTAAATATTAAATAAATGTGATAATTATAATTACTAACGAAATAAGATTTTTTAAAACATTTGCATACACAATCTTATAAGCGACTACAAATTGAGTTCGGTAACGGGTTCGTAGTACATCGTCCGATGATTTAAAACAGACACGGCTTCAGGAAAAAAATTGTTTTGAGAACGTACAGGACGCAAAGGGAAAGTAAAATGCTATTTGACTTTCGCTTAAATAATAGCTGACTTATCGAGGTTACATTTTTCCAAATCGTTCCGAAATTTTCCAGTTGCAAATCTACAGAATCACCGCAGCTACTTATTATTATAACTACTCTACCAGAGTCCGCAACGAGGCCATACTGTAAGCTACAAAATCCCCAGGGAACAGGCAATACTGACGAAAGGTGTACGTTGAACAAGTCATGATAAATTATAAAATTCAAATTTTAGACCAATATACTGAATACCAATCCAAATATGTCTCCTACGTCGAATGTGGATTATTTGAATACATAAATGGACATTAATCAAGCAGTGAGATGAAACATAATAGATAGGAGACTATAATCTAGAATTGTGAGCAGAAAAAGTGCACTGAAGAATCTTTTCTTACCAAGTAGTAAAAGGCGATGTGTGGCCCGATAGACCTGCTTATCCTTTTGGATTTGTTGATTGATTCTCTTGTTAGCTTCTTTAATACGTTTTCTTTCCTCATGATCCGCGGAGGTGCCACCGCCGAAGCACCCCATGACATTCGGGCTCAGGAGCCGCTCCGACAGCTCCTTTGGACCCAATTTACCCTTAGCACTCTTCACTGGCCACTTACCCCTTTGATTTCGTCCACTTGGCAGACTTTCCCCTTCACTCGAAGACTCAGCCTGCACTGGGCTATTCACTTTGACACTAACTTTAAACCACTAACGACAATGAAATTAATTTGATTGTTGGAACTCGTCGACAGATCAGCAGAAAAGAGGACACTGCCTCAATTTTTTGGAGCGAGAGATAAGAGCAAAATATGAAACTTCCGATATATAAAGAATAAACTGACGAAAATAGTAAAATAAAACAAACAACCAGTGTTAACTAGACAAAGAACAACTGGGCACTATCACTTTATTCACACTGAAATGGGCCTACAATGACCTTTGTATTTTAACCCCCCTAACAAATAATATATTGCGATTGAGACGATTTCCGCACTTTCATTATATTCTTACTAGATGTTCCTACAAGCGTTTTTTTTTCAAGAGTCGCCAAGAAGAGAAGTCTTTTAAGACTGGATGATGAGCTATCCAATTTGATTTTCAATATTTTTTAGTGTCGTACAATCGAAGCGAAATGACAAATATTGAAACGCATAATTTGTAATAATTTCTTAGGCTGTAGGTAAATGCTTTATTTAGTTTCGTTGAAATTTTAGTTGCCAATAAAATCTATAAAACGACCAGAGCGATTAAATTTACGAGATCACGAACAAACGTCGACGAAAATTCAAGTTTAGTACTTTCTTAGTATTAGGCTCGAAAGCGCAAAATAAAATTCCAACTGTTTCGTTTTGGATGCTCAATATGAACACAAACAATTTGCAAGGAGCACGGAGTATAGTCCTTGAATAGTTTTTTATCGTATTTCGATGAATTATTAATTATATTTTAAAGTCTTTATTAATTAAAGCTCAGCCAAGCACCGTTGTATGCTTTAAATCTAGTAATATTTTAAAAATTAGAATCTTATTATCGATTATTATTTACAGATTGAACTACAGCTCCACCATTAAATACATGGGAGTAATCACAGACGAATTTGTTTTAAATCAAAACTTTTCTGCTATTTTTTGGTAATTCACGCTTCTTCGGTTAAATTGATTTATTTCGGTTAGATTTGAATAGAATGGCTGCAGTTTTGTATTTTAAAATTAGTTTTAGGTGATTGAATTAATATCAACTACACCCACCCAATATAATCGAGAATTTTGCGATAAATGTTATTTATAGTTTTTCCAACGAATCAGCAACTAGCAACTAGTATATTCACAAGTCTAATGAGAAGAAAAAATATAGAACTGTAATTAAATACTTTTCGAAAAAAAAGTCTTAGTATTCTCGCGTTTCGTTTGGCTCACCAACGCCAATTGTTCAATTACCCAGCCTGATTGGGGGATAATTTGAAGCTGACTAATAACTGAATTCAAGACTCAAATCAAGACAAGGAAAGAGGATTTTAAACATTAATTAATAATTATTATTTTCGCACGTCCCACGTTATGTCCCTTGATTATTCTCTTTCTCTAGATATCATTCATGGGGTGTAGCAGGGTGTTAAAGATGAAACTGTGCTGAGAGTTAGAACCAGAACCAGCACCCGATAACTTCGTATTCAGTGTCGAGTATAGAGACGGAGACGGAAATAGGAAGGAATTTGACTGGAGTGGAAATAACTGGAAACTTACGAAGCTTAAATAGATGATGAAGGTGTGAACAATTTTTGATAATTCACAAGTTTTAATTCCTTCAGTTTTTTCCCAAATCCAGTCAATACAAACTATGAACAGTGAATTATGAGATTTTTAATGAGTTAGTGGGCCTTAGTCTTGTCTTGATGTCGATTTTGGTCTTGAATAGTTTTGAGTAGAAAGATAGACGTTCCTGTTCCTGTTCGTCGGGTGTCCGTGGGTTGGTTTTTTGAATATGATTATTCTTGTGTAATACCTAGGGCAACCCAGAGACAGAGAAGACAACGACAACACACGGTGGTCCAAAAAGATCACTAGCTACCACATTCGAGTAGTCTTCCAGTTCAGTTCAGACCAGGCCAAGCTTTTGGTTTCAGGACAAGAAACCGAATAGGAAAATGGGATTGCGAATCCTACAATGACGCGCCTGCCCATTCAACCCTTTGGCCCATTGCATTTTTATCCTCCGCCTTATGAAGGCTCATCTATGGAGCCCCAAGAGAATCACATTGAAAAATACTTTACAGCGTAGGAACACGGACAGCGGACTCTAGACCGTCATGCTTAGCACTACTTTCCCTGCTCCGACCGAATCACTCTTCATCGTGCTCATCCTTTCCTTATCCTTGGCCCTCGCAAATTCAATTCAATCGCAGCTTGTTATGCTCCTCGCAACAACCACCCCAACAACAACTCTACCACACAGTAATTAGTTTCCAATTAATTATTGTTATTATTACATTGCTGGTAAAAGTCCTGAGTGGAACACCATTTACAGCTCACAATTGAGAGTAGATAACCAAGTTATTTGGTCACTGTCGCTGTCACTGTCAACTGTTGACTGCGATTAAGGTAGCGGTTGTCGTTATCCCCATAACTCAAAGGATCATGTGTGGTATGGTAACCTGGTAAACGGTTAACGTGTGAACCTATGTACAGTTCAAAATTAAAAGTGAAAAAGTGATCGTGTGCATCAGTAAAAATCCAGTAGTGTATTTTTACGATTAATACGAAATCTTATCGGAATTGTAATTTGCAGTTTCTAGGTGGATGCAGTTCTGTAAGTCATGGTCACTCACGATATCATCAGCATTTTTTGTCATCCATCCGAGCCTCCCCGTCATCCACATCCGTCCTTTATAATCCCGGTAGTAGCCCAAGTGAAATCCCTGGTTCAGTACATCGGTGGAGAATTGGCAGGTGCATGCTGGAAAACTTCGCCCTAAAATAATACGTTCCCTTTCCCTATGTTTTTGTAAATAGCTTCGGCAGACTATGCAATCAGGGGTGACATGGACCGAGCACGAAATGTTCAGAAAAAGTTTGCAAAGGATTTGGACGCTGTGATTAATTCTATTCCGTTAGTTGGACAAATCAAGGGATCCGTTCATTTTGTTTTTGGATGAAAATGAGAAAATGACTTTGACGGATGCTGTCAATGCTTTGGTTACAACCTTTCAGTTCAAAGGTGTTCCCTATTATTTTTTAATAAGCTAAAGGTGAGCTTGGGTTTCAGCTTCAGGAGTTGGGTGTGGATTCCAACACAGGAAGCTGAGAGAGGTAGGAAAAGAAGGTAGGAATGATTAGTGAAAGGTGAATGCCCATGGAAATATTGATATTTCTAAGGAGCATTGATAACATGTAAAGTGATTATCGCTTCTGAAAGGAATTGTAGTTTGCAATTACTAAGAAGCCAGATATAGGAAATGGCAAGGAATTATTAATTTATTAATAACTATGAATTCCAAGGCTGGTGACTGCATGAGAATATGAAGGTGAAATTTGGATTTTAAACAACAGAAATATTGAACGTTGGGCAGCATTGCTGGTTACATGTGCTGACTGCGACCAGTTTTTAAAATTAACTAACACGCGTCCAGCTATTTGTCTAGGAGTGGAGAGAGGATGGTCATGTTGACCATGTTATTTTAAATTTCAACACAACTTACGAGGTCCCTGAAGTAACTAACTATAAACCTAATTTGGGTAATAAAAGTGAATTGAACATAAAGAATAAATTCGCCTTTCTTTTTCCTGTGATCCGCATTCCAGTAGGGTAGAATTTGATGGTAAAATGGCTTTAGGTTTGTAGCATTACCAACATGACCTTGAAGAAAAGCAAAAGATCAATGAACTCATCATCTTCCCGATTTCCCCTCGCCGCTGCCGAAGAAATTGACAATAACCCTAGGTCCGAAAGATGCCAGGCTCCTGAACTTGATTTGAATCACGAAGACTTATAAATTAGAAATTTACTTCTTGGATGGTGACGGTGATTGGAAGCAGTTTTAAAAGTCCCAAGAAACAAGCCTAGCACTGGATAGTCTGCGTCTGCAGTACATACAAAAGAACAACTACCAAAGGCATGAAGCCTAAAGGGAGATGTATTGACAATGCCAAATACAGTAAAGCTGCTTCTATGATGTTAAGAAATCTTAAAAAATGATCATTGGGTGGAGGAATTTGTATTGTACTGGAAGAAAACAGCAGTAACAGCTAATAGTCCTCAGGAAGTGGAATTTGGTTATGAATACAAAGAATGGCACCGGATAAATAGATGCTCGTTCTAACACGATAGCGAGTATTCCTATAGGGAGGGGATAGTGGATTAATTGTTGCTGAGTTGCTGTGAGGCTTTTTACTGTACTTTTTACATTGCCCATCGTCAATATCACGCTAGTAAGGCTCCGTTCAGTTCTGGTAATTCCTCGGATGGTTCAAGTTTGACCCTGATATAGACCGAGGCTCTGACAGGGAAAGTTAACATTTAGTGGACCACATTTAATCCCACGTGAGCCTACGCAGTCATTCGGCAATCTTGGCAAGAAAAAGGTCGACGACATTGCTGAAATCTCCCCTCCAGGATTAGTTGAATTTGTTCTTTCAACGTCTCTCCTTCATTGTCCGATTTTTGTATTTTTCTGCAGAGGAAACTGATTTGGACTGGAGGGAGTCGTTGGCTTCCTTGAGTATTCCATTTTCATCCTGTTTTTAAATTGTTGACCTAGTAATCCAGCCACAATCCTCCAACGAGGGTAACCTAAAATAGACTCCTGCGCGTCAACATAAATCACTAATATTCACTTGCTCACTACACCAGCGTTTCAGTACAACAATAGTACGCAATAAACGCTGCAAAATGAAATGCTATTAAGTTGTTTCCTACATCCACATAAAAAACTAACGTGCCTTTCCAAGATGTGCGAAATTTTCTTTTGTGCAATTTTTTAATTTTTTTCGCATAAACACCTAATCCTTGTATAATCGTCTTTGACTTGGCAAACACCCCAAAATGCAGTGCAAAATGTACAAATGAGATGCTAAAATAAATGCTAATTTTGAAGACATTTGTGATCTTGTGAACATTTGCTTCAAATATTCAGCCTTTACATTTAGCTCATTAAATATTCACGAAAACGTAACTCTAATCATTTTAAGAAAAATGCGTAGTTTGTGCATGACTATTGAATAAAAAGCATTTCTTGTGCGCTGCACGTAAAGAAAAATTCAAACAATGCATTATCTGGGCATAATGAAAACTTCCAAACTGCGTAACTCCAGCCTCAAAAACACGTAGTTCTGGTTGCCTTACAAAATTATTATTTGCGCGAGACATTCAGTAAATCATGAAAATGAAAAGTCAGTTTTATTTTATTTCTACAAAAGAAACCTCGAAATCTTGAAAAATGGTAATTAACCTTTTAATGCTTTACACGTTGGAAAAATTCTATAAAATAGTTATGTTTGGTATATCTACAAAAGAACCATCTAGACAGCGTTAGTTACAATTTTCACAAACTAGTTACATACGAAAAAATAATTCATTGCCGGATAAGTCCTTTCTTTAAAAGATCAAATGCACACATTCGTAAATGCATCCACGTTAGCGCTGCATACCTTGTATCCTCCTCATTTCTGATAGAACATTTGTGATTTTATCCAAATCAGTAGGAGCATCATCCTGCAAAAGTGCCTCGATATCTGCCTCTGTGTTTGGACTTAAATACTCAGAAGTTCCTAAAATGCCAAAAGAAGTAAAAGATTTCAGAGTTTAATTTTCAACTATACAGGAAAATGACTAAATTTCAACCCTTTACTCCAAACATTGTCATACCTGCTTGGCAAATCAGCATGTCCTTCAAATATTTCAATTCCTGGGTCATATTATCTATTGTTGACCTCAAGTTCTCATTCTCAACCAACAACTTTTCAACCCTTTGATTGGCTTCCTTAGCCTTCATTTTTGTCTTGTCTCGACTACGCTTCACAGCATTGTTATTTTTCTGTCGTTTCATCATGTACTCATGCGAATTTTTGTCTATTGATCCTTCGGATTTTCGTTTCGACCCCATGATAACTTTAGCTGCAATTAATACAAAATTAAAGTTATGATTTTATTATAGCAAATGACAAAGTATAAATGCAATGCCTGCTTTAAGATCCACATCTTGAGTCTTATCCTAAAATAAACGATACCTTATAGTTGATACCTGAGCAATATAAAACGAGTACTTACA
The DNA here is from genome assembly GCA_036851915.1 of Ptenothrix huangshanensis. Lineage (NCBI taxonomy): Eukaryota > Metazoa > Arthropoda > Collembola > Symphypleona > Dicyrtomidae > Ptenothrix > Ptenothrix huangshanensis. The sequence continues at coordinate 33,265 of JAAXYX010000257.1, read as the reverse complement.
TGAATCTTGTCTATACAATGTAGAATTATACTTATATCTGATATACATTTTTTGTAAAATATAAGGAAGAACCCGATTGTTAACCATACTATATAACAGACAGTAAATGTCACAACTAAATTTTAATCATCAACGTTTTACATTTCACGTTCCTTTTCAACTATAAGGTCAAACTTGACCTGGGTTCGTATTAATTTTTTTTTTCAATTGTAACCAAAAAACCGATTTTAAACAGCTTTTGGGTTTGGTGTAAGTCCCACGCCCACCCAATAAAGTCATATTCAGCTTTCATGAAACTACTTGTTTCTTTCAAACAAATTGCTCAAACTTTTACTAAAAACTTAAAGGTGTACCTATTCTTAATTCTTAATGTCAGTTAAAAATCACTTATTTAATATTTAAATAATAAAAAACGAAAATACCTTCTTATATCTTGTCAGATGTAATGCAACAAGTCTCGTTTCTTCCTTTGTAAAGATACAGATATCTCCTAAATAACAGAAAACAGAACATTACTTGATGTCGACAAAAGTTCACTCAACTCGCTTTCTCTCAATTCTTTCTAACAAAACTTTCCACATAATTACCTTCATATCCTTATACTATAACACTATTTTACTGTATGACTCACCGTGATATTAATAACAAACGCTTTAAAATCAATTCCGAAAACTAAGGATTCGGATATGTTTGAACGCACATACAATAATCACTTGCGCTAGAATAAAATAATTAATAAATATAAACTGATCAAGACCGAGAGATAACGTGCAAGATACACTATGTAAATATTAACGAAACCCAACCACAGCCAACAACAGCTTACGAACGTCTGAAACTGGATTGAAAGTAGAACGTTTTCAAGATACAGGATATTTCATCACCTGAGCAATGTTATTGTCACGAATGATGTCACAATCGAGGTGGCTTCTCTATAAACGTAATACCATTGCGGGATTGTTTCGACCATCGGTAGACTAAGATGAAGAAGACATGGGGGTTCCAACTTTTGTCATGCTGTAGCTTAAGTCATTTGTGATTTCTTTTTTACAACTTCAAAAGACCTTGCCTAAGGACACATTGGGAAATATTTAAAATCCTTCCATTCTCGTCTCACAGATGACTTCATTTCTCAGTGATAATTGCACACCCTTACAGCTTGTACAAGTACTGCATCATCTTCCTCAAGCCAGTATGAATGCATAGATGTCTCCACAAACGATTTATTCACACTGAAACAACTGAAAAAAAGTGGGATAAGGGATTAATGGTAATTAAAGAAACCTAAAATTATGCTTTTTCGAGTACAAATTATGTATTTTTGAGGTTATCAAGTCCAAATACATTGTGCGTGTGTATTTTTCGGTATTTTATTTATGCACAACTTGGGTATTTTAACCCACAATCGAGATATAATTACACTGAAATCCAAAATATGTATAGAGAATATACGATTTATTTTATAAACCAGGACTTCCGTATCACTTTGATACATTTTGTTCCTATTCAAAAATCAGTTTTACCTCCTTTGCTAAAACGAATAGCAAATGTGTCCGAATGCTATAAAAGTATCCTCTGCGGGTTTTTGTTTAGTCGGATGCCAATTATTCAAGGATTATATATTTTCGTAGTCCATTATGCGATTGGTGCGTTTTATGCAAACAAAGTGTTTTAGGTGTCTGTGGACATGCATAAGGTAATGCGAAGGTACATAACGTTTAACCAGGGAGCAACCACGGTTGTAATATTACATTATGAATTTACTTTTGTTCATAGCGAATGCAATCGGGTTGCAAGAAATTAAATTAAATTACAATGCACAAATTAATTTAAAAATTTAAATGGTGATGATTGATCTAAACATCAACTATTCCCCAAAATTAAAGTAACCAGAACATAGATTTCAAGTTTTTTAACACAAGTCCTATTAATTGATGAAACTCAGTTTATATAAGGTAGGCATTTCGTAATATTGGCAGAAGAATTACATAAACTTCCTCCTGAAAAATTGATAAGAAAGAAATGAAGAGTAGTGAAGATAAAAAGGAACATTCTAATCCTTTTCCTCTAATATATTTATAATGAATTTAAATCATGAAAACTAAAATAACTGTTTTTGATCTTTTGAACCACTTCAATTACTTCTAATATGAAACCGCTCTATGATTCCTTAAACCTTGAATTTTTCAGTGGAACCGTAAAAGGTAAATATGAAATATATTCTCAAATGTAGCTTGTATCTACTTTATGTAAATTTACCTCTGCATGTGTCCTTTTCACACACATACGATTTGAGACCTACCCAAAGAAGTCTAAAGAACTGATTTAATCCTAAAAGTACTGACTTCTTCAAATGCCCAAGAAGTTGTTTTTAATTATTAGTGTTATTTCGACGCCATTACTATTAATTATTATTTGCTCACATGAAAGAAACACTCCAGCAGTAAATAATTATTCACATAATCGGCATTAAACAGATTGTAAATTCTTCTTGAAGAACTGAAATCTAGTGGGAACAGAAAACAGAATTTCGAATTATCTGCACTAGAGAGCTACACATAGCAGTTGTATCTGGGTAGATTCGGACGTCAATTTGTATGGTTGGAAGGTAATTTATACCACTTATAGAATTCATAGTTTTAGGTAAGGACATTACCTACATAGGTAGACATTGTATAAACAAAACCGGTGAACTTATCCACATTAGAGAAGTAAAGGAAAATGTTTTGACATTCTATTTCCAACTGCGTTGTCAGTGACTATGTTTGTATATCCACCTCCATTGTACATAAGTAATGCAAGTATTAATTAACAGGACTCCTGCTAAAGGGACTATAAATGTCTGCAGTCCAGCCATGCATCCTGAACTGGTTCCATCTATCGTTCAAAAATTAATAAAATACTTGAACAAATAAAAGGTTTAACCAGCTCAAAAAGAGGCCATTTCTTGCTTAAATCTTATTATTTATTCACTACTCTTGGTTTTACCGACAACGTTACTTCGTCCTTTGATCGAGACCGCCTTTCCCTATCCTAAACATGCTCTGCAGAGTGGTAAATGTAGGTACTTATTAGAAACCAAAAGAAATATACGAATTGGGCTGTACAAAATTATGAATTAAGAATTATCTGTAGCGATTTCAGCACGCTTACTATCAACAGCAACCCATCCAATATTAAAGGAGAAGCATGGAAAAACCATGAATCTAATCTGAAATAGAAATTATGAATTTTATTTCACGAACCATATACCTCTGCTCCACAAGTCCACAATTCAGACTACTCAAATATTCAGGTAGATATGTATTCCGATCCGACTTTTTTGTTCACGGCAGGAAATTATAGTAAAGCAATTGGGAGCATTGCGTGTTACTCATATACATAGTCGCCGAAGCCCAAATAAAATGTGATACCAGACTAAAGCCCTTCAGATATTTATTCATATTACTTTTACGGTAGTACATTTTCTAAATATGTTAGCATACAATTTTGACAATATTTTTAGTTTTTGAAGATGATAGTGAATGATCTCTTCTCTTGCCTCAACTTAGGTATCGTACATAGGATTCATTGAATACGTATACAGAGGCATATACATTATTATTATTGAGGACGAAGTAGTGGTACCTACTTCAAAACAAAATTCATTATTTGACTAGAATTCCTTGTTTTTGGCAAAGGGACACACTAGAGCCAAGTAAGAAAAAGAACCTTTATTTACTTTCTTCTAATGGAAATAAATTAAATTGACCCAGTTAGCACAGCTAATTACTACTCATGTGAGATTATAGTCTAGATGTATTATCTGATCTAGAAAATATACAAAGCACTTATGACTATCAAAGCGCTTCACGTCTAGTTCTAGAAATCAAATGACCTATTTAGTGTCATGTCAGCTTCCGTCAGGAATCCTGCTTGATTATAAAGGAAATAAAAACAGAGGATTGAATAAACAATAAACCTAATAAATTTCACTTATACGGCTAATATAATACTTGTTATATAATTTTATTATTCTTTTCTCATTAAAGTTATATGGTGGAGAAAGAAAAGTAACCAATCAGTGCATCAGGGGTAAAACGTACGTACAGGTGTGCATGCCAAGCCTATGCTCAATGCATACACATCCACAAGTAGTTTTCTGCGCCACCCTCAGCCATTAAGAATAGCAGTAAGTTGAAGTGGTAGTTACAAGTTACTAGGTAAAACAGCCGTAGACGTATCCGTAGCCATTCTAGATATTATGGTAAGATATATAGTCATTGTTGTATGTATACACAGTAATTGTTGCCAGTAGCCAGTAGACCTACTCAACAATGGGAATACTGTTGTCGATAGGAAGCTACATACACTACCGCACTTGATATCAGGTCAAAATAATAACAAAACGAGCCCAAGCCCAGCATCATGTCATAATCATAACTGATAATTAGGCCGTGGAAATCAAAAGCAAAGTAGTGAGTGAGGAAGCAATGTAGACGAAGGAATTTAGCACGTGCTCTCACTATTCACTGAACTCACTTTCTGTCTCTCTTGTTTGTAGCTCCACTTGTATTATTATTATTATCATTATATAATATTCACGCAGCTTCACACACACACAAACACACACATTTGCACTTTACACACAAACAATAACGTACAACTTACACATTTTACGTACACAATGCCTCAGTCACAGAACGGTGTTACTCTATGTACACCTACCATATATGATGAATATAATATGCACATTCACAGGTGATCATAGTTTAATTATTTTGGCCTGATCTTCCATAGCTTTGTGCATACAGTTGCCCAAATAATCAACGCAAAAAAGATAAGAATCGGAAGGCAATCAGATTCAACTAATAATGTAAACTAGGTGGGTAGATTTTTTCTTATATCGCTACTGACTTCTGCTCTTGTTTGTTTTCAGGAAAAAACAAAATACACCCAACCTAATCCCTTTATGATTGTTGTTGTTAGATAACTTATTTACGTCAATTTTAATACCTCTCGCTTAATATTATGTATGTATTTGAACTGACACGGTTTTACAAACTGACATACATAAAATTTTTAAAATCACATGCGTACCTACATTTTTTGGTCTGGGTACTACTATATATATTCATAGTCAGCAGTTGACAGATTGAAAAGATTAAAGGTATGATTGTGTCACAAAGGATGTTATTTTTTTTAATTATTCTTACAGTTGTTTTGATTTGCCGACAACATTGCAATAAAGAAACATAGAGCTAAAAATAGGTGATTTACAGATTACAGATGATTTTAAAAGGTGAAATGGAAGTCATCTTTAAAAGAACGGGGTGGCATGAATTTGGGAGCAGGAAATTTACCAGGCAATAGATGCCTGCTTGACCGAGTACAATTTAAAGTACAAAAAGTGTAACAAAACCTGATTTTAGAAACATATGATTAAGTTTCATTTTATTAGGCAATAATGATAAAATGATTTATGGATTATTATTAAAAACTTCATGTATACAAATTGTTGTAAGCGTGCCGACAAAAATGTGAATTTTACTTTTTCTTATACAGGTGCTAGATTTCCAATCGCAAATTACTCTAATTGGTTTTCGAGAATCGTGCTGCAATACATTTCGCGCTAAAAGATTTACTTGTGACAACGTGATAAGGCATGCCGAAAGCACCAACAATTTTCAGTCGGTGCTACAATGCTTGATGGCAATGATACTAAAGTTTAAAGTAATTTGTAAAACAAATAAAGGAACGATCAATGTGATGTTTTATAATTGTTTTTATTTGCCTTTTTTTGTTTTGTACTTTTAGTACCGTTGGGCGTTGCATTGTTTTCGATTTTGATCGTTGTAGCGCAAAAGTCATATAAAATGTGAATTACCATTATAGCAAGACACTACACTACCGTTGTTGTAAAACTACACGCCTTCCTAATTATTACCCGAAAAACATTTAGGACCCGCACTACCTTGGTATTACTACTGCTACTGCTATACATATGCGGGTTTTGCTTAAACAAACATGACTTAAGAATCCTTCCACATAATTCTGCTATAATGCTGGAAATTACCTAGCAACAGTGGCATCTTATTGACTGTTACACAATTCAAAACAAAAATCTCCCACTTAGAATACCTGAGATTTTTCCTTTGATTTTGATGTTATAACAAAAAATCGTTATATAAGTAGTAACTGTAATAACAAGGTATTGCAGATCTCCAATATTCTTTCTAGAAATTAGATCATCAACGACTGCAAGTTGTAAATATTGGAGCCTACTATCAACCAACCACGCAGTTGGAATATTTCATGGAATAATTCATTTCGGCTTTAGTAATGTCAAATCTACTGGTATTGTTCACATAAAAGAATATTGACTTTCAGTTTCAATTTGTACGTTTTCAGTGTCGTTGGTGATGTGAGATAATACATTACATGTAAACATATTACATCGGAATGCTTACAATTTACATATAACGAACGAATAACAACGACGAGATTAGTAGGTGGCAAATGCATGCAGTCAAGACCTATTAGGTAAATGCAGCCGTAGTCGTATATGCTGTATGCTACAAGCAGTTCTGTTACATTATTTAATTCTATTATTATAGCGTGTTGGGTTTAAATCTTAAGAACCTGAAATCTAGATGAATCCATTGCGTGTAAGCACTTAATTGTACATGAAGTACTGTATAGAATTTAGAAACATGTAATTATAAGACGAAGATGGTGATGGAAATAGATCTTAAATAGTGTAACTTGTGCATACATGTATGTACCTTTGATGTTTTATGTAAACGAAAACTGATTGTCTCTTGAGTCTCGATAGTCTGCTACATCATTTTATTTTGTAAATATTTTATCTACATGCGGTATACAATTATTACAGCTATGTATTAACTTTTTGTTTGGTTGTTTTATTAAGTAGTTCTTAGTCCAGACTAAGGAGATAGCCCAAGCTTAGAGAATATCCGAAATACTACTTGCTTCTTTTCACGTAGGCCATGTATTGAAAATTAAGTTGTAATATTAAGATCCCTAATTTGTCACTATCTTCCTGGACATAATATCTGTTCGTGACTCGTCCGTCGTGTCCTCTTCACCCCAACCACTAAGGAGAACCGAAGAACGGAATTGTACTATTAAAAACTAAGTGCGGAAAAATAACTACTACGTTGGATGGAAAAGTTAAGTTTAATAATTATGCCAAAGACAACTGGAATGGAAACGTTAGTTGTCACCAACAGATTAGATGCTGTACCTATCCTTCATAATACGCACTATGCGGACTAATTAGTGTTACATATGTTCGCCAGCATCGGCATAATCAGGGAGCTGGTGCAGCGTCAACAGATTTAGAAATACACTACCAATAACAGAAAACTGGAGTTTAAATAACACGTGCATAAACGACGCACTTCCCGATGTACTTTGAATTACGCTTCTACTGTCAAAATTTGGAAAATATAAAAAACTGATAAATTAACTTTAAAAAAATGAGATTTGAAAGAGGCAAAGTGGATTAATAATGTACATTAATTTAGTTCATATGCATTATCTGCGCTGTCTTGGGTGCACTAAATCATCGTAAAACTTTTGAGTACATTTATTTCTGTTCATCATTTTGACTGTTCTTGTGTTAACTTGTTGGCCTTTAATCTCCTTCAAGTTACATTTACGTGGGCCATTCGGAGTTAATTAAAAATATTTCTGTTTTCCCCGAAAGAAATGACATTGATAAGGTAAGACCATGGTTTTTGCTTCGATCAATCAGTAGAATACGAAAAGCTAGTGTATATGCCAGTATGTGTTTTGTGGCTGTTTTGTTGTAAGTACAAGCGTTAGCCGCATTTGTGTTCTGGGATGTACGTAATTCTAATAAAATTAAAGAGGCCCATGCAGAGGGTAGACCCATTAAGGTAGAAAATCTCAATCTCTGTGTAGGTAATACTGCTACTATCACTATCCTCCATAATACTTGCCGTCCACTGTACGCGCATAATAGTATAAGTGTTTAATGAAAAATATAATGCAGGTATCTTCTGGTAGATTGTTTGATAGGTAGGTACGTAAAATAGCACAACGGAAAAAACGTCTCTTACGGCATTCACATTCACACACATTGCCACTTATTGAGGTATATAGGTTTACAGATTTGCTATTTAGTCTGTTCCGTACTAAATTAAATAGAAATGAAAACGACGAGATTGGAATAAGATACGGAGCACTACTGAGAAGAGAAGTGCAGTGCAAAACAAAATCGAATAGAATAGGACAGAGGAGTGGAGATCAGAGTTAGGTACATACCTGTGACGTGCATAATAGACACATTATCCTTATAGTCTAGCGTACCTACTTTCGCAGTACATTACGTTACTTTAAATACGTTTCACTCCACTCACTCCGACAATATTAAAAACCATATTCTACGTTTGTATGTACGAGTATAACAAAATGTAATGTGATGATTATGATTTCCTAGTTGGTAAGGGATCACACACTGGCGAGTGTGCATAGGCTGAATTGTGTTGAAACCAAAGCAAATGCTAGGCAAAAGCAAGAGCAAAAGCAAAAACCCTTCATTCACATGGCATACGCTTACGTTGGGATTGCTATGAGGATCTCTGTGGTAGTGCTGTGAGTAGTTGACTAAGTAGGTACGTAAGTGAGATTGGGTAGATGCTGTTTGTGTGATACGGGGGTGAGTTGGTTCCCTTATTACTACATGTTCTGGATTGAATCGCAATAGTGCTTTGGTAGCATCCACCGAAGTAACTTTCATTTAGACACTTGCTGTACCTGTGACACATAACACATAGGCACACACACCGGTCGAGCTCTCAGCCTCAACGTTGTTGAATAATATTGAAAGGGAAATTCAAATCAGTTAGTGTAAAGACAGCAGTCAAAGAGGTACGACATAACTTTCAGACAGCACATAATACTTGTCGTTTTTTATATATTTGCTTCTTCCTTTTCCTTTCTAACCTCACATCGTTTTCAGCATTCTCAACAGTGACAATTTCATTTTAGTTTCGTCATTTATCCCATTCGTTTCGTTAGTCACTTTTGACTCTTGACTTTTCTCACATTCCACATTTTGCCTATTTATTTGTAATATTTTATAAATAATTGCAATCTTTTGCCCTTATGCACTTCTACTCCTATTAGGTATTCTTGTCAAATTCGCCGTAATTCTTGCAGTGGATTTTATTCGATTTTTTTTTACATTTTTCCAGAAACGAAGTTTTCAACATTCTTCATCCATTGAATCAACAAAGTTTTGTAAAGTGAAAATTTTAAAACCATATCGCCAGTAACTTCGAAAATTAGCGAAAGACGAAGAAATTGAATCGCAGAGTATTTACAGTGCGGAAGACGTACAGTGTACACTTTTGATTGTACTGCTTATTGCAAGACGGTAAACATTCATTGTTCTCCACATGTGTGTGGGTTCCTTTAACGTGGAAATCCTTTTGTGAATTGTGTTATCTAACTTTTAAAACAGATTCGTATTTGCTCCGTCGCTACGGCAGTTGAACATTAGTTTCCCTATATATGATACAGTTGAGTGCGGAACTTGGTAAAGAGCCGTAAATGTCATTCTTGAAAAGTCAACACCAAACCTGAACATTCAACAAGTTGTCTTTATTTCAGAATCGCAGAAGACACAAGAAATCAAAAGAAGAGATTAAAAGTCGTCTTAACGTAAAGAAAGACTAGACTACAAGTGCAAAAGACATTTATCTTTTCGATTTGATATCAACTGGACTTACCACTGGATTTGTTGTTTTCGTGTGTGAATCAGTTCTCAACGAGAAGACCATCATATTACAAATTACATAATTTCAAGTTTTCCCCTTTACATCGTTTTTGTTGCTTTTTTGTATTGACTTGACTTGACTTTTACTTCTGTTGTAGAGAGATACTCGATTGAGAGAAGGGAAACAGAGATATTCAGCCTGTAATTCCCCTAAAAGGAAATCCGGAAGTGCTCGTTGTGTTTTCTGAAGCACTGTTCTTTTTGCGTTGTAATTGTCTTGCATTATTATCATCTCATCCGACAATCGAGTCTTCAGACAGTCTGTCTGATAAAGCTTCATGAACATTGACTACAGAACCTACTCGCTTGCAAAAATTAAATTAGCTCAGATGAGCGAGCATATATAAATATATACAGTCAATAAGCAACAACAAGTTTTGTGAATGATATACATTTCGTTTAAGATCGTATACAATTGGACTTATGTATGATTTAGTGGGACACGAAATCTTTAATCTTGTTTAGAGACCATCACGTAATTTTGTCCTGTGTTTCGCATTTCTCATTTGACTGTCAGTGCATGTGTGCGTACATGTGAGAAAGGAACCAGATCTGTAAAGTTCTACTTGCTTAAAAGTAAAGACTTTTGAGAAGGAAGTGAATAATTGAGACTGTGTACTCAATCAAATATTATCGAACTTATCTGCATACATTGAAACTAAGTGAGAGGCAAAATCATCTGAACCTTACTTGAGTATGCTCGTCGATTGCTGTTCGCAGAACAGTTTGACTTTGTAACCATTTTTAAGTTCAGAACACGACGATAACTTGTTTTCAAATCAAAAACAGGTGTTTTTGTTTGAAAAAAACTTTTGAATTAAGTGAAGGGAGGTATCTAGTCTTAAAATCATTTTAAGACAGTGAAAATTTATTTGACCCGGACAGTTTAGCGTGGAATGCAGTTCAGTGCGTAATGGCATCCCCACAAATGTACGATACAGGGTTGGAAAACCTGAAGAAGGCGGCACTCACCGTCAAAGTTCGCTCATATCTGAATCAGAGTGGAGAAATCGACCCTGCAGACATAGAAAATCCAGAATTATCCCTTGATCTCCAGTCTCTCATTGATGATCCGAATTTCGAAGTTGGTGAAGGCTTATTCCCAGAACTTCTGCATCATCATGAGAAAAACAATGGAAAAGCCGAGTACTCACAACTGACCACAAGAAATGGTGGTCATGGACAAAATGGTCCTGCGGTGAATGGATTCAATCGAAACCCATTGGCATATATGCCTCAACCCGTTCATGGTGGCTCTAGTTTTAATACCAATAGTAATAATAACAATAACAATAATAACGATGGAAGCATCTTGGTCAAAGAAGAGCCCATGGATCACCGTCGAATTGATTTCAATGCGAATGCAGTTAGCTCCACTGAACCAAATCACTACTCCAATTACTCAAACACTTTGTCCAATGTCACCTCACCGAGTAGCAGCAGTGGCAGTAGCCAAGGGTACAGTCCAAATGCTTACATTCATCATCATATGACTCCAGCTACCATTCCTACCGGAACCGATGGTCTGGGGGGCAAAGGTTCCTTGAGCTTCAACGGCAAAGGTCTTCATCATCATCATCACCTCTCCTCAAAGAAACTGAAGAATGTGGACAAAGGAAGCGATGAGTACAAACGACGACGCGAACGAAATAACATTGCAGTCCGCAAATCCCGAGAGAAGGCAAAGATCCGCTCACGTGAGACAGAAGAACGTGTCAAAATCCTTGCTAAAGAAAACGATCGTCTTCAGAAGAAGATAGATCTCCTCAGCGAAGAGCTAAACTTCCTCCGGTCATTCTTCACCAATGTGGGTGGACTCCCTGAACAAATCCATCGGGAATTTAACAAACACCTTGAGACCTTCCAGCATCATCATATTCAAAACGGCATACAGTAAGTTTACTTGAACTTATAATTATTTTGAACTTTTCTTCCTTTCGCACTCATTTCGCTTGTATTACACCATAGCTGTCATAACCTGGGCAAGAAAGGAAGCACAATAAGACTTAAGCACAGAAGAGAGACAGTTGGCTTGTCGTCTGTGTTGCGATTTATGATTTCTTATTGAATACTTAATATCTTGCGACGTTACATTGTCTAATATTACATTGCCCCGTTTTTTTATTTTCGCATTATCGTAAGCATCTTTCAGTTAAAGTTCACCAAATATCCTCATTCGAGAAAGACTTGGTTATAATACTTTCAAATTCAATTTCTGTTATTTTCGAGTCGCTTAAAATTTGGTCTTCACTGCAATTGATTGCCCATGTAGATGACACACATTAGAGTATATGAGGTTAGGTCAGGTACACCCTGATCTATGGTGTCGGATGTAATATTGATAAGCATACTCTACTGGGGAAATTTCTGGTTAATGTGTACAGTTTAGGTACCTACTATACCCTTTGCATACCCTTTATCCCAATCAGTCTAATTATACCTCTACACTAATGACTGTATGTACTATCTATGTCTATTATAACAAAGTGGTTTATGGGCTCTGATAACTTAAACCTACCTACTATACATTAGTTTCAGTCTGGCAAATGGGACCTTTTGTAAATTACTTGTAACCAAAAGTAGTAGGATATCTATAACTGTAAACAATGAATTAATCCATAACTGACATAAAGAAGCTTGTGCAGCATTTGCTAATCGTATAAGTTCTCTTCCGCTTCTAACTTTCCTCTTTGATTGACCTCCCGGTCTCTGTTTCTCTGTTGCTTTCAGTCTGCAGTAATTAAAATAACTCAAGAATCCTGTACTGTAATATCCTGTCCAGTTCCCCCATAAGAAGACGTTGATGACTGCATTGGGTTGGTTGCGTTTCGATTGTGGTGAGGATGTTCTACCCTAAATTCTACTACCCCTTCTTCTAACTTCTGCTCTACACTGTGTGCATGGATCGTTATGGTAACGTTGTTCCTGATGCTTCTCCTGATACTGCTGAAGCGGAGTCCGTAAGATGGTTCTTCGCTACTCCTGCTGTACATACGTTCGACCAAGCCACCATCACCACCACTCATCCACCATCCACCAAGTATCTACTGCGGATGGAAGCGTCAAGAACCAAATTCACATCACCCCGAAAAAAGAATACCTGTAAGACGTTCAACATATATGGAGGGCATCAAGAAAGGGAAGACGATTTACGGAAAACTCCCATCGTGACACATAAATAGTAGAGAACTTCTTATTCTGTTTTTTTTATTCTGGTTTCTTAACTTGAATGTAATGTGGGCAGAGTGCGAAAAGTGAAATTGAAACAATGAGATGCATGCCTGTTGACGGGACACATTAATGATTTGTTTCCCGCTAAATTTCTCGTCTGTCATCTTGTCTTGCTCATACATTCATACAAACATTTGATACCAACTCATCAACAATTCAAACTCATCAAAAAACTAAAGCAAAAAAACCAAAATCAGAATTTAACTATTTCATCTCACTCTTTCATTTTTTCTGACTTGTAACAATTTCTTCAACTTGATTTTCTACCATTTTCTCTGTCTTTTCTAAGCACAGTATCACAGTCAGTTACTGTATGAATGTTTCTACGTATTCATGTTGTTGGTGGGAAAATAGTCAAAGTCAACACCGGTCGCAAAAATGACCAGGAACTTCCATGTCTCGTCCCGTATCGTCTTGTCTCTCTCAATATAGTGTATAATATATAGATAATTATATATCTAGGTATGTAAGTTTATGTAGTTTCCTATCTGTATCTAAAATGTCTATGCATCTAATTGTTGTGTAATTCCAAGGAATGTTTTTGTGTAACGTTCATGTTCTACATTGTACTGCTATAGGACGCTCCACTCTTACTTCTACTTGAGTGACTGGATCGGTTTTTCAAAGTTTAGGACGATCGTAATTAATCTGAAAGCGTGTCGCATATCATCGTTATCACTACTACGTCTACGGCATACATTGATACTATACTTGACTTGTAATCCTTCCATTTTTAAATCTTCCCGATGCTTAGGTATATTCATTGGAACCTCTGTATATTAGAATGATTAAACTTATGATTTAATTTGACAAAAACCAAAATGTTCATCTCAGCAGCATCAGCATTAACTACAGGCTTTAGACCCTAGTAGATTAAAACAATTGCTGTGTTGACGTGATTTATCAATACCTAGTTCATATTGTAGAGAAAACAGTATACAAAAAATGTAGAAAGAAGCGTTAGGAATAAGAATATAATTGAAAATTCACCAGTTTTAATTAGATCGTAATACTATTCAAGTTGAAATTCATGATTCCGTTCTGTGAATATACCTGTATTATATAGATAATTAGGTGTAGAATACATCATGGTAGCTCATTTGAAACGGTCAGCAGGAACAGTATGAGTATGACTTACCATGATGAATCTTAGTGGGAATTCTAGTTGGTATACATACGTACACGAAGTTGATGTAGGTAGTTTCATATTGATGATACACTGGTGATGATAATGATGTTGATAATGATGATGATATTGGTTCGTCATGGGAATGGAAAAAATAAAAAGATATAATCCAATGTAGCAGGCTTTACATACACTACATACATTCAAAACAAATTCAAGTAACTTTTAAAGTAATACGAAATGAATATGTAGTAGATATTCATTATCTAATTGTATCATGTTAATTTATATAATGTCTACATAAATGTTGAGCTGAACTGAATACTTTAAAGTAAAGGATACTGAATGTTTTCCTTTCATTACGAATAATATTATGCATAATATAATACAATCTTTAAATAATTATATGATGGATGGTACACTAAACTGGACAGTACTTACTTACACGCGTCTACGTGTCACTTGCGTGGCGTTTAGATTTTAGGTTTAATTACAAATTATCCTTACAATTTGCTAGTTAGTATCATTTAGATTAGATCCACTCTAGTGATTTTTTTGATTTTTTTTGTAGTAAGATGAGTTTTTTTTTTGAAGGAGCGTTCAGCGTTTAATTTTGTAGGTGTACAATTTATTATATTATTAAGATCCTACACAATGTCATTAAGTACTTATTACAATACATTACATTATTTCGTAAACGTAAGTTTCTAGATGCTTAGATATTTTTACATTAAATTTATTATGCGTTTATCATTTTTTGTGTACATATAAAACTATAATTACTTGTAAGACTAGCTTTTAAGTAGATGTAATAACACGCACACACACGCAGTCCCATCGAATCCACATCCAAATACAACAAAAACAAATCCAATTCAAAGGGTAAACTAAAATAAACATCGATATACTTGTACTGGATATTGATATCGATTTAGTACATTCTACATACACTACATTTAACTGCGTGTGAGTCTCCTATAATGTATGTAACACTTATATTAGTATATATAAATATAAACCTACCTACTACCTACCTACATACATAGATGTCTAGATCATGAAAAGATGCTGTTTGTTTTGCTTAACTTGAAACAAAGTGAGCAGAAAGATAAATTTTTATTTTATTGTAACTCCCCTTCAGCTTACCTTTTATTTTACTTACAATTATTATTAGAACGTTCTACAGGAGAATACTTATTCATTTACTTTAATTCTAATGTACACTAAGTATTTTATTATTAATTGCATAGATGTAGGTAGTAATGTATTTACCTAATCAAGTATCATCTGTGTAGATTGTAGAGTTTCTCCATAATTTCCAAAACTCTGTAGACATATATTCACATATATGAAATCGTATGGATATGTATTTTGTAATTTCTTGTCGTTCGTCTTCTATTTTTTTGTTTAGCGATGCTATATACTTATGTGTGCGTATCAATAAGAGTTTCATTTTTATGCTAATCATCTCTAAGATTTTGATGCAAGTGTTACTTTACTGTACACTATATAAACCCGACACCTTACATAGATGCGAATGCACAAAACTGCATACTAACTGCACTTCATTACAATACACCCTTTTCATTGTAGAAAATCTTTGTAGTTATTGTGCGTAGACTAAGCCAACACTAGTTGTAGATATACATACATACTAGCTAGAAAGATAAAGAAGTTGTCACACGTATTACTAATTATTTGGATTCATACTCTGAGCACTGAACAGAGAATACACGTGCTTGCGATTAGTGTTAGTATCATACAAACATGTACATAGTACGACGGTGTAGCGTGGGCAAAGGTGGCTATCGTAAGATACAATCTACCTTCATACAAAACAACTGAAGACAACGTTAGTTTTAATGTTTAGTTGAAGTTTTCATTCCTCTTGCACCAAAGATTCTTTTATTCAAAATACCAACTAGATCTATACAGTTATATAACATTATATAATATTATTACATATAATATTATTGTGTAATCCATTCCCTAACCTCCTCGAAATATACTGCTAAATACGCTCTACAAACAGACAAACATTAGTCAAATGTAATATGGCTACGATGAGGTTTAAAGTATTTGTGTAATTATAACGAAAAGACATTACATTGATTTGTAAAATAAATATAAGGTATGATATAGCTCGTGTATTAAAATATCGATATGAAAATTAAAATTAAACGTACTATATTGACCTTAACATAATTTGGGTTTGTCATAACTTCATTGTTTTCTGGCTTTTGATTTTTCCCCAACAATCTATTTCTATATGTATTTGATTTTATTTCGATTCCTAGTTGCTGGTAATAGTCCTGATTAACTGTAGTATTTCATAATGTATTGATTTCGATTCCGGTATGGTCAAAATCCAATATAGATATAAACGTAAGCATTTATGTAGATCGTTGATTAGCACATTATTGATAGAATTTTTTTTATATAATCGTAATGTAACCGTGACCGTATATTATATCGATCTATCGTCAATGTCGTAATTGTCGATCGAGTCTTTACTTTTAGAGGTAACCATTCTGTGAATTTTTTTTCTATATAACGGAATGACAGGACCATCCGAGTTCCCCGTGGTCTTATTTGTTATTTTAGGAAAACATTATATTCCTTCCATTTATACAATAGACATAACCTTTACTAGTAAATTAATTTACAATGAAATAAATATATAACGATCATTACTTCCTATCAAACTTTCGTTAGTGTTTTTTCATTTATCTTGCACTGCATTATTTTGGATTCATACCTTTTGTATTTTATAAGCATGAAAGCACGATTCATACAAAATTGATGGATGAATTGTTTTCATCGGATTAATATATTTGATGTACAACTCTACCTCCGCTTGTTCTTATATTCACCCAAAGATTACCGATAAAACTTACTTTCCTTGTTCTACTACTTTTTTGATCCCATAATAAATGGTAGTCAGATTACGATGATGACTTATAATTGGCAAAACACAATAACGTATAAAATTTAAAATAACGTCGAATTAAAGGGGTAAACATCATTACAGTACAATTAGAAACTATGAACAGATATAAATGAAGGTGTAATCTGTAAACATTTGACTATGGTGTGTGGTGCCTGTCATTTCGGTGCAGTATAATACATTTGTATGACTCAACAGTATAACTAACATAAGCAAAGGCACATTGAAGATTGAAGTTAAAGAGGACGAACCTACGATGGGGGGAAAGTAGAAATTCGTTGATGATGCATCTACAATTATGATAAAATGAGAATCATACAAACTTTGACTGTACTCCACAAGCAGTCAGAAAAAATATGCAAAGCTGAAGAAAAGTTAGAGCGACATTTCAATCAAGCTGACAGTGTTTTTTGTACAGCTATTTTGTCCATAGTCTGTATTCCGCGTGTATTGTTGTATTCGATCGGGTTAGTTGTTGTTATTGTTTTTTTGGTGTGTTCCTCAAGCCAAAGAGTGTTTGGTGAACGCGCTACATAATAAGCATGTTAATGTGATTACTCAAACTCTGTAATTGTGAACGACTCACATGAGCAATGGCGTGTGACCATCGAACCGGGAAGTCGTGCGTGAATACACACTTTTGTACTAGGTATTTTTCTTCCACTTTACTTCTACTACCTTTGCTCCTCCATACAACACAAGGATTTAGGATTGGACATGTATTGCATTAATTACAGGCAGGTTTATCTCCTCTCCACTATTGTACAAATATCACAACTCTAAACCAACTACTTCATCACTTCATTTTCGTTGTTTAAAACTAATAGCAGCACACACATTAGGATTACCCGTTGTAATTAAGGGCTAGGAAAAAAATTATACATATCACAGTCGCCTTTATTCAATCAACAGTAATAAAGCAGAGATAATACTAGTAACAGAAAAGCGAAAACGTTGTAGAAATAAGCATTTTTGACTGGAGCTGCAGTTGAGTTGCTTATGTATATTCGGCCGGACGCAAGTGTCTAGCACAGCACTACGTACTACGTATGTATTGTTATGACACATGTGTATCTTTAGTAGTTGGCACGTATATGTAGTTACAATTTCAAAGACATGTCAATTGACAACCACCCACCCATAATTCAGCCGCACAGTAGTCAAGGGTAAAAATGAAGTTTAGGTTATAAGCATTTCTCCAGAATTGTAGCTACGCACCCACAGACATACATAGACAAAACAAAGGTCCCAGCCGCCGGTATCTCACACGGCAATGTATTAGGAAGGCACATATATTTTATCCTTAGGTACGCAATTAGGGTTGTGTTTGATGACATAAATGTAAATATATGATAGGTAAATATAATGCATAGAGATAGTGCGTGACATGATCACTTATTATCAATAATGCCACTATACAACGTCAACGTACCTCTCGAAAACGATAGGTAGTAATTCATGTATTGTGTGTGTAATATTGTATAACTAATTCATTATCCTAATCGTTATTACTTCTAAAACATGATTATATGTATTTACCTTGTGGAATTTAGATATGGATTTTCTTTACTTCTTAGTCCTGTTCTTGTTTCATGCTTGTTTTCCCCACATTGTCAATCAAGTCAAATCAAGTCACAATGTAGTACCATTACTTGGTGTAACCAGGAGGTATGAAGCATTATTATTGCTGAGCAAGTGTGAAATTTCTATAATTACCATTATTAGTATAAACCAAACATATCAATGAATTATGTGGTTGAGGTAGCGTTTAATAACTCATACAAATTCAAGTGGGTATATCTGCTAAATACACTACTTACTTTTAGATCTGTAACTAACGTAGATATCGAAACTTTTTTAGCACTGGAGCACCCAGTGTATGTATGTTCATGAAAATAAATCAAACTTTAATTTAATAAGATAAGATTTTGCTGCACGACGGCGCATGCAGTACATATGCGTAGTATAGGTAACTAGTAACTACTTCCTTAGGCAAGTGAGCATCCATATGAAGTGAAAAGAGTAAAGAATCCAGTGATAACGTCGTATTGTCTAGATTAATGTTTAAACGTATTGAACGTGTATCTGTAAGTTAAGGTATTGTTTTGCTACATTTGACTAAAGCATGATTTCTTCACCTGTTATTTTAGGAGACGATCCTTGTGTTTCGAGTACATATGTGTATACCGATTTCAATAATAAATGTATCAATAATTACTGTCCAAAGAAAAATGATACTGTAACCTTGCCTGTGTAATTATTATTATGACTAATTAAATTTTTATTGTACATATATATATACGAAGATATCTGCCGCTGTCGTCTAGTTCACTTCAATTCTACATTCGTTTATTGCTCCGATTCAACGTGATGCCATCTTTTCGCTTCATTTTTCTGTCTTGACATTATTTTAGTGTGACTAAATTCAGGAAATTCCGTCTCAGAAAGAAAAATGGGAATGTGGTAGCATCGGAAACACAAGAAGGGTTGTCATACCAGTAAACTTTAATGAGAAAGCGTCAATTTTTCATTAGTCGTCATTCACTATCGTCATGAAGGGCTTTTCCCGTGCATGTCCGCAAAGTCTAACTGGATGACTGTATGGTGTTTGTGATGTTAAATGATGTCACAAGGTAGGTGGTTGTAGTTATATACTATCTTGAATTCTACGGCTAAAACTGATGAGCGGTACTGTAATGTGACGGACAACGACAGTTAAAACGAAATTAAAACCGAGTGAATATAATTTTGGCTGGTGAATTTTATCAAGAGTATGGAAAGGCATTAGGGGCTAAGTTACAGAGCTACGTTGTCCTATTTTACTTTCCATGGGGATCCATTAATTTTCACGTGTTTGCTGATATGACATCGACAACCATCGGCGAGGAGACAGATAGACAGAGGTCATTCTAGAGAATATAAATTGCTTCTAAAACCTGTAGCATACCTAGTTACCTTTTGATTTAATACAATTGACATTGAGAGCAACATAAATGGATATGGATAAGCAAATAAAAAATAAGCTGTCACCTTGATTCTTGATAGAAATTTTATTTTTAAGAGCAACTGTTAATAGAAAAATATAGCTGTGATTATTATTGTGATTCAGATTATGCACTAAACCTCAAACCTTCATCAGGCTTTTCCAACTTGGTTTTCTGATTTTGCAGCTAGGGAGGGATACATATATACCTATATATATAATATATATCTTCTAGTTTGTCTCGCCACATTGAGTTTTCCTCATGCAGTCCAGAGCTAGTACAATACCTCTGATTCCAACTTGTTTTGAGGTTTTGACTTTGAAGTTTGAAGACATGCATGATTCTCCAGAAGCCAAGTCAGAGACTTGAACTAGCAAGAGAATGCCACATATAAATTAGCCATAATAAAACCACCGATGACTATCAGGCAAAAGTAAAATGCAAGCGTAAATTAGTTACTTAGCCATGGAAGAGACATGACATGGTGGTAACTGGAGTTCAATGACGTCATTCCAGCGCTTGAAACTCCCTTTCTCACACGCTTAGTTATCAAAATGCTATAATAATAATGAATACATATATAAATAATTAATGCTGTTCCGGTTTCCTATCACTGTGTGATTCAGTAGCGTCCATGCACTTGCTAATTTTACAGCATCCCTCAAAATTACCTACCCACTATCATCGTTGACTCAGGGGTCTCACTAGTCAGTCAAAAGAAAGTCATTCAAACACTGTATCCACGAATACTTTTTCGTCTATAGTTATACAAGTTTTAGAGTATACGGAATACGGATACACTACTACACTGTCAACGAGTCGAAACTCATCCTCGTGCTGCACCATGTACTATGTACCTTACCTTATACATGGAGTACCTTATTACCGTACACATACATAATTCCATCTCCATCATGGAAATTTCAAATATCTAATTCAGTTTCAGAACCGCACGCACCTTACCAGAGCTCTGGGAACAATGCTTCTCAAATCATTGCCATTAGTTTAATTTAAGTAAATGTGATAATATATGACCAAATACCAGACCGATTGTTTATTAGAATTTCCCTATTTTAAAATAATTCATGCTATACAAAGAAAATTGTTTTATTGTGAAGACCGCAGGTATGTAGTGGCAATTCTGAAGTTTTGAACAGAAAGTTCACAAATATACCCTGCTTGTGATGTCTGGAGCGACGAGCAACCATAATGGTTAGAATTAGAAGGTAAGACCACCCGGCTGTCATTGCGTGCTACGTGCCTGACTCGTGTAAAGGGGGCTCTCAGAATTCCACTTGCACAGTTGCACATTTGAAAAAAAATGCTTTTCCCCTTTTTTATGACCTTAAAGTTTCACACATTGTTCTCCTCTCGGTTATCTTTACACCTTCTATTACTCCTCGGTGCAATTTACATTGCATGTAAATTTACTGATACTAATGATATAAAACCCCTTATCGTCGGCCGTCATCGGCGGCATCAGTTTATTAAGTAAAAAAATTCTCATAGATCATTCATATCATGAATGCCACGAACGAAACGGAGGCAAGCGGATTTTATGGATTTGTTGGACTTTGAATTTGTATAGAGTTCCTTTTTTCCTTATACTCATGAAGATCAAAGCTTAGCCTGAATGTAAATATTGGCAAATTAATTTGTCTGAGCTTAATAAAACATAAGTTGGGAGAAGTGTGTTAAAATGTGGAAAAGGAAATCCCTATAGTGTGGTTGAGCTTGAAGGTAGCATTTAGAAAAACAATAAGAATTTTTAGAAATTCGCTTGAGACGAATTACATTATAGTTCCGAAGCACATCCAAAGCACAGCTACCTACTCGCTAGAATTCCTCGTTCCAATCGACCTAAGCTAAATAACTAAATACGGACTTGAGTCCATCCTTGATTTTGGAATAATCATTTACAAGCTTGATACATTTGTCTCGTCTAGCAGTCTATCTGGACCTCATTAAAGGACTCTAGACATTAGTCAAAATAGAATAAAATTTGAGTGTATAAAAATAATGATAATATGTACAATTTGAACAATTCGATACTCTCAGAAGATTATTTTCTATATATCTATGCAACATGGGAATAGTTTATCATTACCATGGCTGTAAAATTCTCATTTAAAGTTCAAGTGTGAGATAAATAGAAATAAATTTTAAACTTGGACTCAAATCACAGAGTTACCTCCATATAGATATCAAACCCAAAGCCAAAACCTATCTATCCTTACATTAGCGTATGAACTTGTATATATGTAAATGAGAAGACGAGTACGCACACATTGAATGTCCCATCCGAGTTATGTTTTGTCTTGTCTTGTCTTGTCCTGCGGGTTTATCACACGTACTTTAATAAAATACCTACTTAATGCATCTAGCATTGCATTGACTTAGCCATTTGGCATTTGACTTTGGCCATCTCTCCTGCTTTATCTCACTCACTATGACCCGTATGTACATGACACTGTCGGTTGAGACGAACACAATTTTTATAGACCTAGTCGAGGGACACTTCTACTCTGTCGACTGTCGACTGCTGGGTACCTCTCAAGGATTTTAATACAGAGACTTGAGACGAGAGAATTAAAGATGAGAATTTACTCACTTACTTGGGTCAATTTAATTTTTCCAACCTACAACATGCCACCACTGCTACTTTCATTACCACCAGTGAAAGAAACAATTGTAATATGAATGCACACAGTAACAAGTGACTTGAATATCAGTATTTCGACATGTAAACCCTGCCACCCTGTACAGAGGAATTGAAGAATACCATATCATGTGTCATAGTCACAGCTCACAGCTAATAGTTGGAATAAGTATCCACGTCCGCGTCTAAAAAAACTACACTAATTATTCTTCAAGATGTGGCTAATAATACATTTCTGCAGCTCTTAATCAAAGTAGTAATAATTTTCCACGATTATTATTTCTATTTTATAGGTTCCTTGTGCACATACATTATTAGATAAGGTTTGACGTGCTTGTTCTCATGCTCAAATCAAATGCAAATCCAGATACAGAGTACACAACACAGTATTTAATCATCAGACCGGCAGACCGGAGGTAAGTATAAGTGCTGAAGAATGCAGCTGTAGAGTTGGCTACAATAACAACGAAGACGAGCACCGAACAAACCTGCATTGCTGCTTCACATTATGATGTATTGTAAAATGCTACCTTGTAATTATATAATAATAAATACAGATAGGTACAGAAAGACACAATTATAATAGTAATAGTGTAGGTATATGGTAATGAACTAACTACTTATGCAGTTATGTATGTAGTCGTATGTTCTGCCATCATGTTCCACATTCAGAGGTAAGTGTAGTTTCTTCTAATCTGTTCGGTGAGGTATACGGTATGGGTATGTTGAAGTTACATTATGTACATTTTTGCTACAGTATATTATGATGTGTACTGTGCACAGTGTGTACCCTGTGCTTTACGATGAGAGCTTCGATACCTGCAGTGTAGCGGAACCGAAGCTTACACTTCATTCACAGAATCCTTATGATATCTACAGTAGTCTCATTTAGCTACCTGATTCCTGCCAAACCAACATCATTCAAGCCATTTTTCTTTTCATTCAACTCACTATTATTATTGGATTCTAGATATTTATTTTTCATTTCATTTCCATACTTCCCTTACGCTTATGTATACCGTAAAACTTCAAACGGAAGTCTAGGCTTCCTTTCAAAACTGGGGTGTTGACCTTCCGGCTACCTTCAGAGACCAGCTACCTTTAGAGACCGTCTTTCTTTAGAAGTTTTTCGGTAATGTGATTTTATGTAGGTTATTTGAAGCATTACATGCAGAGACTTCCACGCCGTAGCTTCAAACTCGACAGTACATAAGTTATGCTGTATGTGAATGCCGTACTTTACTACTGTCAACATTGCTGTAATTCTGTATTTGAAGTAGGGAATACTGGAATACCTACGTAGGTATAAACCGTCGCTTCGGAAGGACGCGTCCTTCTCGACTTTTCGCTTCTCACCATTATAGGAAACATGTGATCATCATGATTCTTGGTCATATCCGTCGGTTATTCAACTGGAGAAGTTGAGCTATCGGATTCACTTGTCGTGATATTTTCCGAAGTTGCCATCTCCTTATCCGGATTGTAGGAAACATCAGATTGAGTCAATTATATTTCTGCATAGGTATTACATTTTATTGTTACAAGAAATTACAGTTGCTCTGACTGTGACTAGCCAACAAACACTCAAGGTGGAAATTTGCGTTTGGGAATGTGTGTATTTTACACTAGCTACCTACATACTAGGTTATGTATTTCATTTGGACTAATTCACTTATTGATTTTGGCTCTTGTAAGTAGACATCTATTCGCATTTTTATTTGTACGAACAAAATCGAAAATAGAAGTTCCAAGATACCAAGTGGATGATTATACACCGGGGAGGACTTTTGGCTGGGGTATCAATTAATTCCTTTGACTGTACTTATCTCTTTGTGGCGTGGAAGGTCACACACGTTGATCTCATAGTATCCTTTTCTGGTATGTAATAAATCTATAATCACGTAGTCATTCAATCCACCGTAAAGTATAACGGATACTGCTTGGTTGAGATCCATCATGCTTGTTAACCCACTACCTTATGCTAGCCTTCGAGCGTAGCTTGTTCCTATTATTGACACTAATCGTAAGTTCGGCGTAGCTTAATTCCTATATCCGAAAGACAAAATCGAAAAAAAGACAAGTCTGCGTATTATCTATGTACTTAATAGAACTAACGTAAGCATATACATACACTTATCTGTCTATATTAAATTGTCATTAATCTGGATTCTATTTTATTTTGTTTGGAAGATATAAAGGAAATTTACGATGATTTAGCCAGTGAAATTTATCTGCGCAACACAAAAATATGACTAAGTTTAACGTCACGTGTGGCCGCTCCACACATAAATAACAAACTCTCAGCCTTGTTTTGGTTAGGGACTGTGATTGATACTAATTGTATTTGGAGTAAATAATAACGAAAATGAATGTGCCTACGGTCTACAGCTGTAGCTGCTTACCGAAATGCAGGCCATTGTGAGAATGTGTGAGAGGACATGGTGATAGACATTATAAGTATAACTAGGAACATTGATAATTTGATTAATAATAATCGGAATATAAGTGGAAGAAATGTTAGCCGTACGAATGCGAAGAGTTGATTAATTTATAATTACTTGTATCTGCGTACGTTTTTGCCTTATCTAGCTGGCTCAATGTATGTAGTTGAGTATGAGTCAAGAGCTTTAAAAATCAAATGCGCATATATTTTAACATTTTTAAGGAATTTGAAAAAGATTTCTACTTGATTTTATGTCAAACCAAGTGACGGAGTACTCATATTTATTTAGCTTCTATAGTTTGTTTTTGAAAAGTCGTCATGAAAAATTGCGATTGATAGCAAAGGGGTATGCAACTGCGTATGAACCTGGATTCTGGAATGCCCAAGATCAAAATAGCAAAATGGTTACAATCGCGTAGTAGCAGCTTGTCTGTATCTGTTGCACATCGTAATAATGTGCATATTTAATGTTTATGCATAGCTATGTATTTGCGTGAGGAATCAGTTGATGTTATAATTTAAAAATGTTGTTTGCTTTCAGATAAGGATTAGGGTTAGTTGAAGTGATATCTGCGATTGGCCATGGAAAGAGGCGTACCTGCTAGAAAACAGAATACATGCTACTCTTATACTTGAAGACTCTCTCAACCAAGTGTACTGTGGTGGCAGTGGACATGGAATTCTTCCATGGGTTTAGGCATACCAAAATAAAACATAATACTCATGCTAATTTCTAATAGCATAAGATAGGATTGATCTGCCACTTAACATTCTTACAAAGGCCACAATTTATAACTGTGTAATAATTTTATGTCTGTGGACACAGTCGGATTCTTTATTTGGCAAGTACATGGCTACATAATTTCACTATATTTATACAGTAATGGTAACAAAACCAGCCATGTAAATGATTCCCCTATATTTGGCAGAGAGACGCACTTGCTTTTGACTCTGATTGTGAGTTAATTTTGGCATTCGTAATTGACCATCTACATTAGAATCACTAGAATGTAAACTTAATCCTTAAAGATAACTTACTTCGAATCAAAGCTTAAACCCTTGCCCATAAATAATACACATACCTAAATATATTATAGTAACGTTCAACAGTGAAACTATTGATTACTGATAACTGAAGCTCTTGATATTTCGCGTGTGCCTGCCAATCCCATCATACTCATCGATATATCACCACCACCATCATCATCACTATCAACATCACAACAAGCGTCAGCATCAGCTCTGTCATCTGTTTTGAACGAGGAGTCGGGAACTAGTCATAATTTAATATTTCTATATGAAAATAAATAATAATAAGCATCAATTGTCAGTTATCGTTTGTAGCTGCCGTTGTCAATAATACGCAGTTGGTTCAAGATTAAATCCGGCAGCAAAAAAATTTTTATTATTCAAATCATTTTTGTAATAAGCCAGCTCTTTTTGATGTCGTCAATGTATACAGATACAGGCTTGTACATAGGTGCTTCTTCGTTGTACTTTGCCGCGTGGGTTTCCTTCACATATGCACATAAATCCTTATAGACTCGGATGAGGACACTAAGTAGAAATACGAAATGATTTTATAGAGGACAATGTACGGCTTTTAGCTTTTACTATCACCAGACCACTGTGACTGTTGTACTGTACCACTATACCACCATAATAGCTAAATACATGTTGCGGATGCAGAGTTTGCGCGTCAATGCATCTATACGGACTGACTTAGATACATATGGCTTACGTATGTATATACTCCACTTTTGATAAGAGCTACCCTGTGAATTGAAAGAGTAATAAAGTCTTGTTTCAGGGTAAATCTAAATTATGCATCTTCCCTTCCATTGCCATGTGACTTAGTTTATACTTTTGTTTTGTATATATTTAGACAATTAGGTAAAAAGAGTAAGATATTCCAATGCATAAATAGACAAATTCAATTCAAGGTCCTATCCAATTACTACCTTCTTCATCTAATTAATTGTGGTTATGATGATAAGCCTAGCATTGAAATTTGAAAAAATCATTTCTATTTACGTTCTGCATACCTCCAAACACCAATCAGAGTGTTGTTCTAAACCTAATTATTGTTTATTTTTCTTCGAGACATTCACAGTTGAACTCTCAACAGTGAAAATTGCAAGCATGGAAGTCATAAAATCTTTGGATGTTATAATCACATTATGTAGTTCACAAATGCTCATGCTAATTCCTATGCACACGGTAAAAAATGCTCTTCTGATTCTAATCATGCAAATATTTTTTACTCATCTTTATCATTATCAACACGAGTTTATTGTCAGTTTTGACAGCGTAGGTACATTTGTACACTTTAATCTTAATTACATCACTAACGCATTAAAAGCGCATCTTGGACTGCAGATGCGTCTTAGATGCCCTTTGATACTTAGATGCACTTTAGGTGAGCTTGAGATGCATCCTAACTGTGTTCATCATCATACTAAATACGAGTAGTAGTAGTAGTATATACCTGTATATATGTATAGTATGTATATACATATAATTATAGTAGTAAATACATAAATTTTTACGGTGTGCATATTATGATATGTTCCTTCTAAATGTGCAATACCTAGATTGATGTATGTGTCATCCAAACTCTCGTCGTCACATTTGTAAGTACAGGTAAATATAGAATGAAAAGGATTGATCAAAAGGGAAGATTAGTTCCACGTGTTTAACGTTTCTACGCACAACAATTACGAATGTTGATATTGTAAACTGCAATTGAAAGTACATGATTATTTAGTGATTAGATAATCAATGGTGAAAGGGTAGCTTGAATCTAACTGCATTTTGTACATGTATTTTAAGCTGGTACTCCAGAACTCTCCTGTTGCTAATGCTAATAATGATGTTTTATTATTGTCAAATGCTATCGATGACACAAGTGCTGCCTTTTTGCTGTCGCTGCATGGCTTTACATACAAAAACAATTTAAAAATAAAGTTTCGAAAGGTTGACTTCATTTGTTGACACTTTTGCTGCGCTATGGCGAGAAATATCAAAACGAAATTCGTATTACCTGCATCATTCCGCTTTCGAACTATTATCAGCTGCATTATTCATACAAAACAAGTCAAACGTAAACGAAACAAAAGTTCAGTTCTGCCACGAGTATCAAGTGAGTCAGGTCTAGTCGGGATGTCCAGATTTTTCAAAAACACAAATAATACCAGAGGTATTCGCCATTTCGATGCTTGCCAATTGAGATAAGACATACCTATGTAATTACTATTATGACATGACAGACTGCCTTCAATACAACACAAATATGATCATAAAATGTGCGGGTCTAGAGGCAAAAATTCACTCACAATGTCAGCAAAGTTGAAACCGACTATTTTTCATGTACCTACTTAATAAATAGTAATTACTATTTGCACTAATGTAGTCCAGACTCATGCAAAACCAGAAAGATGCTAGGTAGGGAGTTTCTATGTAGATATTTGACTATGATTTATCTGACTAGACTTTCTCCTTATCATTGTTAACCTCCATACAATATTATATTCAAATATTTCGAAGTTCGGAGTAAACAGTAACGCAATTCAAGTTAATCAAAATCTGACATGATTGCGATCGAAAAAATTGTAGCTATGTAGCTATTGATTCTTGGTTATATGCATAAACACCTTAATTAAGGTGTTGAAACGCTTAAGATATTCCACCTTTTGTGTTTCTCTTCCAAATTTGTTAAAAATGCAACTTTTATTCGTGGAAATGAAAAAAAATTAAAACTAAGAAATTTTGATTACTGGATGATTATGCGCCATAAACAGGGAGATGTGAGTACATTTCTATAACCGGCGCCATAGATGTGGCGGGCTGAAATATAAATTAACAGCCTACCTGCAGTACAAACCTGTGTTTACATGCACCAGCAACACCTACAGTAATAAATACACATATTACAGGCATGCTAATTTCGTAGAAATAGAACGAACTACGCTCAAATATGAAATGTAAGTAAATACCTAGGTACCTACCTACATTTATGCATACGTTTAGGTAAACTTGCAGCCACAACTAAACCAAACTATAAGATAAATGTTTTTGATTATACATTCAGTCGATATTCTACATGTTTATTTCTCGTGAATACTTGGCCATAGTGGTAGGGGTAGAAATGGAAAGTCTTTCCTCCAGCTACCTCTACTTGTGACAATTAATGAGTCTGAATCCATTGTCATACATTATAATAATTCGAAGCGGTAATGGTACACGGTAGGGCATAGCATGGTTATGGCATGTTAGTAGTTGATGTGTGAGACAGTGGATGATAACTCAACAAGACTGCTGCTGTGAGGTGATGTGATCGAAACGACCGGTTCTGCTTACATGTCTGAACCCACACAGTCACAGTCCCCTTTTGCATTTGTTGTAATTATTGTCGTTTGATTTGACTCTACATTACATAGGTAGTGAGGACGATACTCATTTAGTATTTGGAAGCTGAGTATGGATCGAGATGACGCGAAGGGTACCAGAGCATAACATTTGTATTGGATAGACGCACGAAAGAAACAATGAAGCAGACTGTGATGGGATCGTGAGCATGGCCATAGCCTGGGATACTTTGAATTGTAATGTAGTATTGTATTTGGAATCTTTAGTTTTGTCCTCTAAAAATGATTAATACTCGAAATATGTCAGATAATAAAAACGTCAACTAAATACCAGAACGAACGAAGAAACGGAATAAAAATGGTAACTAGATGTAACATGGTAGCTGGTCGTACATAGTAATTATGGTAATGTCGTCAAGAGTATGTGTATAAGTAAGACATCTCTACGTTCATAATCGTCGTTACGGAGTAAGGTAGAGTGGCATGTAGATGGGAAGGTAAGGGGCACATACATACATGTCAATGTGGAGAGATGTATACTTTAAATCTAATAATTATTATTTAATGATGACACTCCAACTTCTAGTACTATTGTCATTGCACCCGTGATAATAATGCCCAATGTTAAGCTAATCGTAAGCTATGTGTAACCTGTGAAGCCTGTCCCTTGTCCACTGTCACTATCAATTTAAAACAATCACTGATTCAGCCCTCACCGATTTACAATTCATCACACTTATCACGTCACTCATTGTAATCTCTATTAACCTACAACATTCTGACTCACTATCCTATATAGTGCAGAGTACAGTCCAATCCAATGCAGTTGAATTTCAATTTTGATTTCATGTAATATATAATTCGCTGATGATGATGACTGAACCAAAAACTAAACCAAGGTAGGTTTTTGTTATTTAATTTTCGTACAGCTAGTTATCTATGGTGGTGCATATTTAATCAGTTATACATACATACATAGGTAGACAGTTGCGATGATTATGACTGTTTTACCCTGAAAACTGACCAAAAGCCCTTGGACTTACGTCAGGGAGTCCGGAAAATTCTAACTCAGCTTGTCCCACTACGATTCTATTCATTTCTGATTGTGATTTACGATGACGAGTCCAAAAAAAAACAAATTAACTAGTTCTGTCGTATTCTGTAATCGTAATCGTCAGAGGTAATCTACCTGCCCAGGTATATTAAGTTTTTAACGCGGATTTGATTTTCACGTGTGTATGTAGGTTGGTACCTACTATGTTAATTATATTCACAATGTGTTTCTTTACAATGTACGTATGTCGGTCCTGATCTTCTCCCTTTAACTCCCATGCTTCTTTGTATGTGTCGTCGTCGCCGCATTGCATTGATGTTCATATCCATGCCAATGTCCAAGGAGCCACGCGTTCTGATAAAATACCAAAACCCAGGGATCCATTCAGCCATGTCCATGAATACTTCAACTTTTCAAAGGACAGGGACACGTAGGTTTATTATTCATACAATGTCCCGCCGCTGTAAAATTCTTGCATTTTTAAATCGATATTTTTCTCTTTTTTCCTTAAAACTTAGAATTCAAAGCTACTTTTGATTTATTTACTTTTAGACTGATTTAAACGGACTTTGTAATGGATAATAATTTTATATAGATATTAAGTAGATTATGCAAGTGCAAAACACGCAAATCATATTTCATTGTATTAAATGTCATCACTGGATACATGTGTTTCGCTTTAAATTTCAAAGCAAGTAGAGATAGTGATAGTGTTTCGTTTATGTGCTTACCTAATTGGAAGCCCTATGAAGTATGAAAGTAATTTTATTGTATTTCTTTAGATGAATGTGGCAGTTCTGATCAATTATCAAATAGAAGGATGAAGAGCCCGTACTTGCTTTCTATTCTACTGGCTACCATATTGAATCCTCATAGTCAAGGCATGATTAACTTGCAGAAGTTGCAGTTGACTTAATTCCTTGAGCATCTACCCTTACGATAAAAAGAAAAGCTGGACTGGTATGACTGAAGCTGCCAATAAGGAATAGAATGCGTGTGGAAGTTGAAGAGCTGCGTGGGGTGTGTGGTTGCCTTTCCCGTTTATCCTGATTCAAGATTTACGTTAATATCTTACAGCCACAATCAGTGTCACTTTATTAAGGGAATGATACAGTTTATTTAAAGCACTCGCATAATATTCGTGTAGTTATTTACTTGTATGTATGTTTTTTGATGCATTGGCCTAAACAATGGTTATAATTATAGGGTAATGGTATATGATAGGTAAATGGATAGCATTTTAGGCAAGAAATCCATTAAGGCCAAAGACAGTCATGCACATCTAGACAAGTAAACTTGTTGGCACTAGGCTATACGAACCAGAAAAAACTGAAATGATTCCAAGCGGCCCAAGAAAAAGTAAGATGAGTTAAAACTTGTGTGAATACTATCATCTACTTCGACAAAATTCACGATCTGTTGAGGGTTAAAGTTAAGGAAAATATGTAGTAGAAATGTGTGGCGTGGTGTGGTCTAAAGTACTTTGTAGTAAATATGTTGTTTTAAATGGTAAGGAATAGCGAGTTTTTCCTGCCGCTTTTCCAGTTGATTATGTAGAAAAGATAAAGTTATTGACTATTGATACTGCCTTTAGATTTATGCTTTGGCTTTGGCTTGTTCCATCATTTCTTCAAGGAATTGATCTTTAGTGACCTTTTTCTAAATCTTCCAGTCGCAGTCAGTATTGAGTAGTTAATAGTAAGTTGATGTCGACGTGGATTTGGATGTCGATGGGTCATGTTAAGCCATGACGTCTTCACTCAGTAGAAGTCACACCCTCGAAAAAATCCAATAAGTGCTTCTTTTTCTTTCTACACTTCAGACTCCATCCTCCTTTCTCTCTCTCTCTCTCTCTCCCCACGATATTTGCATCTCATTTTTAAAAGTAATACTAAATCTCCAGCAAAACTCAACATAACAACAACTGCTGTTGCTACTTGTTGTAACAGTAATTATTATTGCCGTTCCATAACTACGCGAGTACGCCAAGAGCTACAACTCGAACACATGCATAAGACTTAACTTGCTTTTTCTAGAGTAATCATATTTATTAGGCATAGATATATATACATACGTATAAGTATAGTATAGTGCCGTGCGGAAAAGTTACGAAAAAAACCATGTCATACAACTCTCGGTCAAATCATAAGCTGTACATATGAAATATGTAGAAGCTAAGTCTAATCTCGATTGTCTCAATAAAAAACTGTTATGAATGTACAAGCTAATCTCTACGGAATGGTTCAATGTATGTAGCTAGGTACTTGTGTTTGATAATCAAAACGTTATTCTACGCTTTAGAATAGGTAGAACCGTATAGAACTGTGCTCTCGTGCTTCGTATTAATATCATTTATTGTAGGTATTTTCAATATGTATTAGTTTACCTATGTATTTGTCTTTGTAGTCCAACTTAAAAATATCGAAAGGAAGATGATACTATTAGCTATTAATTATACTCAAGTAAGTAATTTCTAATGTGTGGAAGACCACAAAGTATGATATAGAGGCAATAATGCATGAGCCATCAATCTGTAGCTACGTAAGGTCTGTTAATTGTACCATTGCATTGTGAAGTAGCTCCATATACTATAATACACATGGTTGATACATCGTCATACAAGTTGTTTGTACATCGTTTTCAAGT
>JAAXYX010000256.1:0-48621 GCA_036851915.1 Ptenothrix huangshanensis | reverse complement strand
TACCCATTCTATGATCATAGTCTGGATGGAGTATATGACGAATGGATTATGATTATGATTGTGATAAATTGTGAAATTGTGTGTATTTTTGCGTAGTTAATAGCTACAGTAAATAACTGGTGAAGCACTTGTGACATGAGTGGCAATCGCATTCAATCGCATATCACATCGCAGTCCATAATCGGAAGCAATCGTCATAAAGATCGGAATTTACAAAAAAAACTTGCATGTGCAAATAAAGTGCTCACTGGCTCAATGGTACTTGTTGACGCTAACTTGACGTTAGAGTTCACGCTGACAATGACACAGACTCGCTTCGTCCCTCGTCCTCATGGAAACAATTCTATTCAGCATTCAGCTGGAACTCCACAATCTCCTCCACAACCTAAACCCACAAAGGTATTTTTGTCGGCGGCAACGCTGCTCCGTTCAGAGTCCCTATTGGTTCCGGTCAAAATTGTAACCAATGAAAGGCCAAGAGGGAATATTTGCATTCACATAGGAAAGGAACGACCCTGTTTTGCATGCTTTGGTTGGTTTTCAGCGGTAGAAGTTTTAAACATAAACAAAACATAACATACCTGAATACTTTTAGATCCTTTTCCGAATTTCGTCTCCATTTAATTTCTAACTCTAACTATAATTTTGCATAGTGTTATAGTGTAGTCACTGCTACACACCCACACCCACTAATACTATTACTGTTCATTACTTTCCGCATTTCCGCTGTTTCTTTGCACAAGAAAGCTTGGATAGTAATTAATTGCACAGGAGAATTTGCAATAGCGAGAGATCGCCGAGGAGGCAGGCAGATACAAGGAAACGATCGATGCAACTGCCACTGTAAAAAGTGTAAAAAAGCAAGGAGCAAAAGCTGATAAAAGAGAATTAATTTGCAACTGCCGAAAGTGCCGAATCAAATAGTAGTTCATATTGGGTCTGTAGGAGTTCGTCCAATCCTATGTAGATCCTGTGGTTCTCTTTTAGAATTAGCTACTGTAATTTTGCATCACTCGTTCGAGTACAGTTATTCATTGGTATTTTTCCTATGACTAGCCAATGGGGATTTTGCGCGCGAGAAGAGACGAGCGTGGTGGGGAAAGAGACAAGACAATTGAACAACAAAGAAAGTTGCTTCTTCCATGAATTGCCGTTGCACAAGCCATACGTTTCGATTCAAGTGTTTGCACTATTCGGCAAGAATGAGGAGAGATGCCCATCCTTACATGCATATTCGATATTCCACCTCCACGTAAACAAACTAAACGGAAAAACACTACATGTACCACTTGATGTTTACGTTAAACTACACTTCATTCAGTTTACTCCACCGGGAAAAAACCTCTATCTACATAGCTGATACAAGTGCAAATAGCTGTTATTGCTTTTAACGCAAACATGAAATATTGGGTGGCTTTGTATCATTCATAACGTTTCGTATGGGTATTGGTATTGGTAATATTTCCACTGAATTGCCCATGGATCGAGACCCAGAGACCGAGACCGACGTTGTCCTTACGTTGGACTTTTTCTATATCTTTCTCTACATTACCAAAATGAGCGGGATTTCAGTAAAGACTAATGCCTTTTGTCCCTTGTTCACATTTCGTGTACCAATCATTCCCGAACCAGTGTTAAGCCATACGTTCCCAAGCGCTTGGAGAGGATTGACGGAAGAGGAACAAATAATTACCGGGACTAACTTATTGGAGGGATTTACTTAGAAGGATTTTCTTTTGAACCAAGACCCACCTCAATCAAACTTTGCCTGATTTTACGAAGATTTTTACGGGAGTAATTCAGGTGAGATTCTGCATTTAAGACATTTTATAATTGTAAGTAAAACTGCTTTAATTCACTCCATGCATTAGGTTGTAGGTAGGTTAGGCTAATTTGTAGCATCCTTTGTTTGTTCCTAGTCACTAGTAGTCTGACCTTCTTGTAGGTCAAGATTTTTTAAAGTAATGAAAGCTAGTGTTTTCCATTACAATGACTTGTATTTGATTACAATTAGACTTGGGTGTTGATTAAAATAATTACATAATAGATGATAGTTAATAGTAATGTAAGGTGTTCTAATGAATTATTCGAAATGATAGTGATGAATGATAGGTGCTGAATGTACTAGTGACTAGGATTAGCTTATTGGTGATTGACCTTTAACGAATGCTGGTATTGAATGTAGAAGGTTGCAGTCAGTTTCTGGTTGTCGAGTAGGTAGGTTATTTTCTTTGCTAAACTGTAAACTTCAGAAAAGTAGGCGAAAGGAGCATGTATAATGCAGGAACTAAATATGCCTAGCACCTAAAACTTTAGACTTGTTACTTCTTGGTAATTACAGTGTCAATGGTTAAATGTTAAATGTATTTGGTAGTGAATGTTCCCGTTGGCTCTCTGGTGTCTTCTAAACAATGATTTGGATTTGATGTGTGAATTTCAGGACTAACTTTTGAAGCCTTCAAGATGGTGAACCGATTAAAGATGTACGTGGTGAAGAGAGATGGACGAACGGAGGAAGTTCATTTTGACAAAATCACTTCTCGAGTAGAGAAATTGTGCTATGGGTTGAATATGGAATTTGTTGATCCACCTGCGATAACGAAGAAAGTCATCAACGGCTTGTATGCTGGAGTCACTACGGTTCAGCTAGATAATTTAGCTGCCGAGACTGCAGCAACAATGACAACCAAGCATCCTGATTATGCGATTTTAGCTGCTCGTATCGCAGTGTCAAATTTGCACAAAGAGACCAAGAAATGTTTCTCTGGTATATATTTTCAACTAATTCTATATAGTCTATATACAACTATTGACCATGGCGAATTTGATCGCAGATTGTACTTAAATCACACACAATAACATGTCATTTATTCGTCTATCAAGCGACGACAGTAATTTGTATATTTGCATTTAGTACACTGTAAAAATTAATTCATCTAAAAGCGTAAAACCTGAATCCTATTTTAGTGATTATAAGCATAGTAAAATACACGTGTTCAATGTTCAACAAATTTTTACTTTGCTTATATAGACTAAAACTCAGGATTCACTTTTTTGAGCAATTAGATGTCATTTTGTTTTAAGATGATATGTTTTTACCGTGTATTTGCTAACGTTAGAATTTGTAGTCATTTTAGATTGTTATTATTTGGATTACGTAGATATTGATGCGCACTCTAGTTTGTTGACACTGACATCAGTTGTGATAGATAGGGGGTAATGGATGGTAAAGTTTATTGTATTAAATGTTTATCTTTACAGAGGTAATGAACGATCTGTACAAAATGGTGAATGACTCCAATGGAATTCGCACCCCTATGATAGCAGAGAAGTACTTGAAGATAATATTGGCCAACTCAAATCGCCTTAACTCGGCTATTGTTTATGACCGCGACTTCAATTACAACTACTTTGGTTTCAAGGTGAGGAATTACGCACTTTTTTCTAGTTAATTGATTGATAATTATCAATTAATTGGTAAGAGACTGTCATGCATGCACGCATAAGTAATTCCGTTAAATCGGGGTTTCGCAGTTGCATAAGTTGAAAGGAAGTTAGTCAGATTTAATGCGAAATATGTGGTGAATCATAACTAAAATAAAAATTGTCTTACAAATGTCGGGTTATACCAGTGTAGCTGCCTGCTAGTCATTATTTGCTGCAGAAAATCAGTTTTGAACTTTTCTTGTATCCAGAAATCACGGTTTCGTTGAGTAGTGACTAATATCGGTTGTTTATGAAGTCAGCTAGTAGAAAATGTTGCAATTTGTAATTTTATTAATTGTGAAACCCATTATGATGGCTGTAGTATTAGCACTGGAATTAGTTAATATGTAATTGATGCTAGGTTAAATTAATATTTGAAATATAGGCAGTAGCATGGGATAATTTTGGCATGTTTTCCGTTTAACCTTGCGATTTTAATAGGCGAGCACGTTGGAAAGTGAGTCACAGTCGACAAAATTCTTGGTTTAATAACAAAGTTACCCTTTATTGCTAGGAAATGCATGAAACAAAAACCGTTTGATAACTACATATTGAATATATATATATATATATATATATATATATATATGGATGAAATAATCGATTACAGTAATTGGAGTAGTTGCCGGTTGCCGTGCATTTTAAAATTGACATCCGGCTTCACCTAAATTTTGCTGATTTATTTGTAGACACTTGAGAGATCCTACCTCCTGAAGATTAATGGTGTAGTTGCTGAAAGACCCCAACACATGCTGATGAGAGTAGCAATTGGGATCCATGGTGAAGACATCGATTCTGCAATTGAAACTTATAATTACATGTCAGAAAAGTTATTTACCCATGCATCTCCAACCATGTTTAATGCGGCCACACAACGTCCCCAGTTGTCGTCTTGTTTCCTCCTGACGATGAAAGAGGATAGCATTGAAGGTATTTATGGTACCTTGACCCAATGTGCGCTTATCTCGAAGAGTGCTGGAGGGATCGGAGTTAACGTTCATTGTATCCGAGCAACTGGGTCCTACATTGGTGGAACTAACGGAGTATCTAATGGGCTTGTTCCTATGCTGAGAGTTTTTAACAACACAGCACGTTATGTTGATCAAGGTGGAAACAAAGTAAGTCATGCTTCAGTTCATGGGTTCAGGAGCTTACCGTACTTCTTTTGTTAACGTCACATTTTGGACTAAAGCACAGGTCTTCATCGGGGCTGTCTATGTTGAGCTTGATATATGTGAACTCTTGAAGAGTGCTGAATGAGCTATTATTCCCCCATATTAATGATTAACTTGCATTTAATTCATCACAGAGACCCGGAGCCTTCGCTATGTACCTTGAGCCATGGCACGCTGACGTTTTCGAATTTTTGGATCTAAAGAAAAATACTGGTAAAGAGGAGTCACGTGCCCGTGACCTTTTCTATGCTCTGTGGATTCCGGATTTGTTTATGAAGCGCGTTGAAAATAATGAGGATTGGTCATTGATGTGTCCTAATGACGCTCCTGGTTTGTTTGAGGTGTGGGGAGAGGAATTCGACGAGCTGTACATGAAGTAATAATTTGTCACCATTGCTTTTTAGCTAATAAAATAATAGTTGTGTAGTGTATAAAGCGCAGTAAATGAGACAGATATATTATACCATCAAATGTATTCAAAAATTTTCAGGTATGAAAAGGAAGGACGTGTGCGTCAAACCGTTCCAGCTCAGAAGTTGTGGTATCACATCATTGAGTCACAGATTGAAACTGGAACTCCATACATGCTCTACAAAGATGCGTGCAACCGAAAATCGAATCAGAAAAACTTAGGAACGATCAAGTGTTCCAATTTATGTACCGAAATTGTTGAATATTCGAGTCCAGATGAGGTGCGTCTTATTTATTTTTCTCTTCAGGGCCACGCCAGTGAGGAAAATTAGTGGAATCAGTATTTATTATGACTTTGTTTTATAGATTGCTGTTTGTAACTTGTCTTCGATCGCCGTCAACATGTTTGTCAAGCCTGACCGAACGTACGATTTTGAGAAGCTAAAATTGATTGCCAAAGTTTGTACGGTCAATCTTAACAAAATCATCGACGTCAATTACTACCCTGTACCTGAAGTAAGTGACTTTAAACAGAATTGATTGGAGTAGGTACTATGTCGTTTACTACAACTTTATATTATGATTTTCTGTATGAATTTAATTGAAATGTTTAGGCTGCAAGATCAAACAAGCGACACCGGCCTATCGGTATCGGAGTCCAAGGTCTCGCTGATGCGTTTATTCTCATGCGTTTCCCTTTCGAAAGCGAAGAGGCAAAGAAATTGAACATCCAAATTTTTGAAACTATTTACTACGGGGCAGTAGAAGCTAGTACGGAACTTGCACAGAAAGAGGGACCTTATGAAACATACGCTGGATCTCCTGCTAGTCAGGGTGTAAGTCCAGAATTGATTTGTTTTGCTACAAAAGGAAAATCATGGTCTTAATTGGATGAGGGTCGTGCTGATATGCATTTGTATCTTGGAACTAAATAGAAAGTTAATCAAATCGTGTTAAATATTTACAGATTCTCCAGTACGATATGTGGGGCGTCAAGCCAACTGATCTGTGGGACTGGGCTGCCTTGAAGGAAAAAATTGCCAAACATGGAATGCGGAACTCTTTATTATTGGCCCCTATGCCCACAGCGTCTACGGCTCAGATTTTAG
The DNA here is from genome assembly GCA_036851915.1 of Ptenothrix huangshanensis. Classification (NCBI taxonomy): domain Eukaryota; kingdom Metazoa; phylum Arthropoda; class Collembola; order Symphypleona; family Dicyrtomidae; genus Ptenothrix; species Ptenothrix huangshanensis. The sequence continues at coordinate 42,440 of JAAXYX010000256.1, read as the reverse complement.
GAAACAATGAATCAGTTGAGGCGTACACATCGAATATCTACTCGCGCAGGGTTCTTTCTGGCGAATTCCAGGTTTGATACTCTTTCTGATTTTGATAGTGAGACCTTTGTATGGTTCATTCCATTTCTTGCTGTGCAATTATTTTCCTTGTGTTAACATGTTTATTATTTCTAGATTGTGAATCCTCATCTGCTAAAAGATTTGACTGAAAGGGGCTTATGGAACCCTGACATGAAAAATAGTATAATCGCTGCCAATGGCTCCATTCAAAATATTCCTGAAATCCCAAGCGAGCTCAAAGGCTTATACAAAACTGTTTGGGAAATATCTCAGAAGACCGTGATCGATATGTCAGCTGATCGGGGCGCCTTCATTGATCAGTCACAATCGCTAAATATCCATATTGCGGAGCCTAATTTTGCTAAATTGACCTCTATGCATTTCTACGCATGGAAGAAGGTTATTATTTTGATAAATACACCCAGTTTAGCACTTGCGATGTTCCTTGCGTATATTTCCATTTCTTGCAATTTAGTCATGTTTTTTCTTAATCTTTCAGGGTCTGAAGACCGGTATGTACTATCTCCGCACCAAACCTGCCGCAAACGCGATTCAGTTTACAGTTGACAAGACCAAGCTTAAGCAGCAGCAGGATAATGTTGCTGGCATCGTGTGCTCCCTTCAAAACAAGGATGAGTGTCTTATGTGCAGTGCCTGAATACGAGCATGTCTGCACACCAGTTTCAAAACTTTGGACAAGGAATAAATCTTGCACAGTCATAATTATATTCCACATTCATTTCGTAAATTATTTACTTGAATTTTGTAATAATACGTGGATAGTTAATTTTCGATTTTTTTTCATTTGCTGATTTATATGTGGGATACCATAATAATTCTTGTAACTTTTATCGTCCGTACGAATGTGACTCAACCCTTGCGTTAATTTTATTCTTATTTACTTTTATTATATTAGACGTGATATTACCATGAAAGTAGGAACTCTTTCTATCATTGACAACGCCGGTATGTAACAAGTATTACACTAAAGTTTGACAATAAATTCACTTCATTTATGTATATGGTTGTTCACGCTTCAAGCAATGTTGTATAATAATTGACACACCGTCGCTATCAGTCCTTGCTGATAGTCATTAACATACTTCAGCGTATTTGCGAGATAAGCTTTGTAGGTTGCAGTTGTTAACTTCGCCCACGTGTATGCAGCCTATTTAAATCGCTAGTGTCATTCTTATTAGCTACAGGTAATTTGTCACGCCAGTTTCGATCTAATGGAGTGTTGTCATTCTCTCCTGTTAGGTTAGCGATATGGAGAGAGTGAATGCCTAATGAATGATTTCTAATGGTATGCATGCAAAGGTACCTGTACCTGCATGGACATCTGGTTGTGGTTCATTAACCGCAATGGTGCCGGTTATTTGGGGGTTTATTTATTTATTTTATCGCGATCAAGGTTCATCAATTGAAAACGGTGTTCAAGTCAATTTGATAAATTTAGTATTGTAGTCAGATTTTATTATTGTCTATTGTCATTAATGCTTGCAAGTTGTATAACTTGAAGTGCAGCTGAGTTGTGAGAGTATATCTACCGAAAAATACATGTATGACATAATATATGAAGAAGGAAAAGGAATGTGGTGAAATATAAGAATAGAAGGGGAAATGTGCGTTCAATAAATAATACTCAATTTATAGAATGATAGGAGAGGATGTGCGATAAAATCAGGTGGTCTAGGTAGACAGAAGCGGAGTGGTGGATGTGGAAGTGAAATGTTTTGTACATGCAAGTTGAAGTAAGTGCAGAGTGTACAGTACGGAGTGTTTTATTTATAAATTTATTAGGAAATGTCTATGTTATAGTTAGTGATGTAAACATGAATTTCCAGGAGCCAGAGTAAGAGGATGGAAGCTAACCATACTTTCTCCAGTTGCCAGTTCCAGCTCCAGTGCTCTGGGCTCGGATCTGTGATGTCGGTGTACTTGGAAACTGAGGAGAAGAGAAGTGTGTGTGTGTGTGGAAGTGGTAAGTGGTTACCATAACCACTGTTGCACGATGTATTCGCCATTCGCATCTGCCAATATTAGAGCAGCTCGTGCAAATATCTGTCACCTTTCATTTCACTTGTTCGCCTTCGCAGTTCGCGTTTGCAGTTCTCAGCTCAGGCTTTGAAACGAGGCAACGAGCTGTAATTCCAAGAGCTCGACTCGGGTAGGCAAAAAACGTATCTATGAAGGAACGGAAGGAGTGTAGCTGTTTGTGCTCTTGCTTTCATATATTGCAAATCTTCACTTCGAATAGGATAGGTTTCGTAGCTGCACTTCAGCACAAATTTCTTCCCTTTAATTCCGCTCCTTCGTTATTCGTTTTTAGCAAATTTTTATTTCCCTAAGTCATTCCTTCGTTCTTATTTATTTTATTAGTGTAACGTTACAATCACTCATCATAACTATCCGAATTGAGAGATGCCACCGGTACCCGAGCAGTTCTGGGGTCCACCCACATCCACTTTAGACTGGTGCGAAGTCAATTACGAAGTCAGTCCGTTCATAGCCGAGTTCTGTAAGTTCTTTGACTTGTCATATAAGTAATATGCATTTTATCAGTCATCATTGGTATTATAATGTGTAATGGGAGAATCTAAACAATTGTGGTGAAATTTCATGCGAATATTTGTTTGTCGAAATCCTTTAGGGAACACTTTGAGTAATCTGGGTATGATTGTACCGCCATTATTTGGCATCTATGAAGTTTTGCGACTGGGACTGGAAAGGAAGTTTATACTCACTCATTTGTTTCTCATCGGTAAGAATGAGTGTTTACAATATGAATCATAATATTATCATGGTGATGTTGAAGAGTACCTCGATGTAGTCGTGTCGTGAAATGCACAAAGAATTTTTGTTAAGGATGAAGGAAGGCTTCGAGAAGCAGGAGCAACCTTACTACTTTTAAATTGTAGATGTGTTGAAAGACTGACACCCATCATAAGCCCACTAGGCGCCTCATAATCCTGTAATATCTCAGATGTGTTTGAAAGACAGTACTTATTGATTCATTTACACCTTTACCTGTTGTAATTATTACGTAAGTATCAGTAGTATGGTTTGGATTTTATTGCCTCTGTGCAAGGTGTTACATTTTTGGTAGTGTTGTACGATGCGTGTATACTGGACTCGATTTAAAGGAGTAAGACCAACGGTTGCGGAATCTTCACCTAATCTGATAATTATTTAGAATTCTACTGCACAACGGAGGCTTATATTTTTTCTTTTTTGAATGGTTTATGGTTGAATGCTGGTGGTGGAATTAAGTAGGAATGTAGCTCAAGTCGCATGGCTTGTTAACTAACGCATTATACCTAAATGCATTGTTCTTAACTAGTAATCTTGACTTTGCGAACTGTAGTTGTTGGGTTGGGATCATGGGCATTCCACATGACGTTATTGTGGCCAATGCAGCTGGCTGATGAACTACCAATGGTGTGGGGAAATTCTATCCTAGTCTACCAGTTGTGGGAAATCAGAAAATCGGCCCGGAGACAAGTTAATTGGCTCATCATAGTGATCTGTTTCACGTATTGCTTTTTCTTCACTGCGCTTTATCTGATTTTCAAAAACCCTCTCATCCATCATGTAATGTGTTTTCACTATTACAGATTTAAATACTATATGTCAATTCTGTTTATGGGTTTACGTACCAGTAGTGAAAAGTCATATCTCAGATCATCTCGTAGATTGTTCAAATATTCGAATACAACTTCAAAATTTGCAGGTATAGGAATAGAAACGAGTTGTTGAAAAACAGAATGTAATTATTTATTTTTTATTGCAGACAATGTACGGGATCTTAGTCCTAGTTGTTCTTGCAATGGATTTACGCCTGGTAAACTATAACCAATGTAGAACCTGTACCAAGCTCTTATCCGTGGGATTTTTCATGTACACGTTTGGATTTGGCTTGTGGAATATTGACAATCAGCTATGTCCTCAAATCACGTAAGATTGTGATAATGTTATGAATTATTCAATGCGCTAAATTCATAGCTAATGAACTAATCGTTTGGGAATTCGATGTGATTACATTAGAGAAATAAGGTCCAAACTCCCTCGTTCGCTAAAGCCATTTACCCAACTTCACGCTTGGTGGCATATTTTGGCGGGCTATGCTACATACCTACATATACTCTTTGGGTAAGAATTATCTAGTTAATTGTTATCTCTGTAAAATGTGGAACTTTACACTTTCAGTTTGATAACCAATACATCATTCAATATTGCTTTATTTTGCAGGATACATGCTCGAGGCCATTTTGTGAAGCCGAAAACTCGTATTACCGTGCGATTCTTCGGTGTTTCTGTTGCTAGAACAGACCCTGCTTACCATAGCGAATGATCGAAGTTGTTTAAGTCACTGTTACATTCTGTCGGAGTTTAATGGATTATTTTATCGAGAAATTTGTCGTCAGCACTTGTGATTATTATGCACTTAAGTGTACAGCTTGATCAAATTTGGTAGTTCTTATCTAGGTACACTCCAATGTTTACGAGAATAAAGCTCTCATCGGTTCTTGTTGAAATCATGGTTGGAGATTGGAGTTTACGTATTAATATTGAAACAGAATTTTTACTTAATTCTTGATGTACCTCCTTGGTTGATTTCAAGGAGCATTGCAAAGGAGCAAAATTTCGTTCATTCTCAAATGTTACTACTTATGATTACGTTATACAAATAGGTAGAACTGTTTAGAGTTGTTGACGATGGGTAGTGAATTAATGTGTTGAATATTCAATGAAAGCGTTGAACTGACGGACATTAGAATCTGGTTACATGTTAGACAAGCACTGAATCTGTCCATGATAATCTATACAGTGAATAATATACCTTGAGAGGTGTAATAAGTATTTTCACGGTATCGATTAAATCAATCCATGCATATTCATTACACATCTACATGGAAGTACATACATGTGGGATGTTGATGACAAATGCAAAACAATCAGCTTAAAATCTTGCAAAAGCAAGTTAGCAAGACAATTGCTTTGTTACCATATCTTAAGTTCGGAATAATTTCATATTTCATTATTATTACTAACGTATGCGTCTAAATATGTATTTTTCAAATTTTCAACGCATTCAATTTATACTAAACTTTTCACAAATGTTTGATACTATTGAGTATTTTCGTGTTACTCAAGTCATAGATTATGTTAGCTACTAGTTTTAATTTACCTATGTAATATTCTTCTGTCCAGGGGATTTTGTTGAATTATGTATCTTAAGGAAGACTTAGAATCCCAAAATCTATACCAAATTGTTAGTATGTAGGCAAAATATTTTGATATGAAGGAATTGCAGAATGAGTATGTGGCAATAGCAGTTACATACATAGTCACATCATCCTTCAGGTTACCATAAATTGCAACGTTGTTGTCAAAAATTGTGATGTTCTGTAATGTATAATTTAAGAATTTTAAGGTGTTTAGTCATCTAGGGTAAGAAATATACGGAGAATTTAATGGGAGTGTTGTGATGTGCAGTTATATGTTAGCCTATGTAAACTTTATTGTTCTCGTCTAGGAAGTCTTGCCGTATTATTTCAGTCAAAAACTACATACATACCATGATCTGCGATAATGGGTTTCTATGTAGAACGGGAAAGTTGACATGATTAATGCGCTTTATTATTAACATGATATCAATAGAGTATTAGTGCTTTCCACGTAAGTGGATTTTGATTTTATCAACTGTATGAGCTTAATGTATTATTGTTAAATGTTTTGTCGTGAACGCTGTTGTATTTTTGAAACTTCGATTTAACAACCTTGTGATTTCGATGTTCCATTTTACATTTTCGCTGTTTCCGTGTAATATTTTACTCCGGCAACCCCGGCCATATATTTGAGTCTATGCTTTCAACAGTTAATCTTTGTGCGGTTATACGTCGTGTCATGTATTCATACCTCGAATTATGACATGCAAAACCAAGAGTGATGTACTCTTAACTACATTAATTTGTCCCTTGTTCATTCGCTGTTTATTACTCCTTCGGAACTGGAGTCAAATAGTTTTACCAATATTGTATTCCAATATTACCTAATTTATGCGGTTTGAAGTATTAATCGAAAGCTTTATTATTTATTACTATTTTGTTGTTCAAAGTATTCGTTCGACGTTGTTGATTCAATGTCTCGTGTAGCAGTATTTTTACCTATATTTACTATTTCGTTAATCTGTACTGCAATGACTATAGCCGTAGTTATTAAATCATTCTATGGGAAATGTGAAATTATAAATATATTATAATTGTTGTTTCTTGTGTGTCTAAATAAAAGTATCGTTTACAAATACATTACGAGCTTACCTCCAACATCATTCACCATCACCATTAATTCGTATGTGGGATAATAATTATTTTTGATATCTTATCGAAACAAAGGCTTAAACTACCCTTCATAATTTAATCCAAATTCGATCCAACCAATTTTTCTACATTATACCTTCGGGCTCTATACAACTGGGGTAATACTACTGCAAATACAATTCATTAAAGCTTTGAGTTAGGACGCAGAATTGAGTTCTCAATTTTTACTTGCCCCTCTACACTGGTAAAGGTAATTGAACCCACTATAATTTTTACGCCATATAAGAATTGATATTTTAATCCATGCCAATAACAGCATCGATAACCGATAACAGCCTGATTCAACTGTCACATGCAGTTCCAGCACCGAATTTGTTAATCTTTCAAGTGGATCCATTAGTAAGCTTATTGCTTGAATTTTTCATGGAGTTTTTTAAATTTATTATCATAGTTGTCATAGATGCGACTGGAAATCCCTATCTCGTCCTAGTAATAAAGAGTTGAGCAAGTAGTGAAGCCCTTGCTGAAGTTTTATAGCCACGGACCTGTAGACGAAACCATGAATCAAGGAAGGCGTGTCAAATGCCAAGGAATTGCCACTTCTATAAATATAACTTGGAACTGTGTGTTGCAAGATAATTACTTAACTGCCTCCTGGCATATAATCCGTTAGTTAAATGTAGCCGTCGTTGTGCAAGTCTAAAACATAATTGCGCAGCAGGTAGGTACTATGAGAAGGTCTTGAAAACATCCGTTTCTTCCGAATTCCTCAGGGAACAAAACTCAGTGATACACTCCAACTACTCCAAGTGCATGTTTGCCTCTTCATTACCTTACCACGTGTGTACATGCATCGCTTCCATGTAAAAAAGGCAGTGCTAGCACGGAACTTCATAAAAGAAACGCGGAGTGTTGGGTATCTTTAAATTCGTGGTTTCAATCAACGTATTACGTACTACGTATCCAACCAGGTTTGGAAATTACATTCGTATTGGCCACGACATGTGATTTGTTGGCAAGTTTTATTACAAAACCTTCCTTCGATTGCCAAGACCAAGTAATTTAGAACGGAACCCACCTACCTACCTTTATCATCGCATCGTATTCAGAACTAACAACTAAAGACTATACCTCCCTCGCAATGAGGAAATCTACGGATTTCTGTCTTTGACTTCCCCTCCTACATTTTTGCGGTTACCAGCTAAATATATAATTGCCAAGTTAGATAGGTATTAGAGATGTAAATCTCGAGAGTTTCGAGTCTCGGTCTCGGGCCTCAAGAATTCCCAACAAGTACCCCTAGAAATTGAAATGAGAGTTTCGAACTCACATAGAGTGCGGTTTCCTTAACACCAAAAACAATAAGGAATAGGGACAATTTAAAAACAAATTGTGAATGGAAACTCTATGGCCTTTATGTAGGTCGTTTTAAAATATCACCATAACTGTGAAGTGTGAATGTGATCCTAAATTGTGTGGTGTTTTCTGGTTCGTGAACTTATAGGCTGCTGATGCTATACTGTGTACTTTATAAATTGCGGACGAGACAAAACCAGATAGCATATAATTAATTAATTTACAATGTTAGCATGACTTCGAAAATGTAATAGAAAAATCGCATACTGTTATATCTGTCACTCACATGCTTGATATCCAATAATTGGAAATAAAATCCCAACCACTATTCTGGATCACATTCATGATAATATTTACTCGAAAAATCTGATTACGTCTGACCGAATCCAACGGACATATTATATAATCAGATACCACTGTACGATATCATAAGCTAATATTTTAATGCATTGGGGCTGTTGAAAAAATGAGAAGTACCGAGTAAACCGGAAAACAGATGGATCCAAATGCAAAGCGAAAGCCCGAATCCCAAATTCCCCAGTCCCTACTGTTTCCCGTTTCCAACCATTTTTAAATGAAAGTACATACTGTATGTAACTTGGAACGTGAAAGACCACACTTTTTAAAGAAAACAAGTTCCCACCGCCAAATGTAATAAAAAAATAATTAAATCCTGTAAAAATAATTTATTTCATTGTGGGGGTTGCTTACAGATTGCGCTCTGCAATCGTCAATGATCTCCGGGATCTAAAATTATACTCGCTTTGCTGGATTCGACAGCATGCAAATTGAAATGCACCATTAAATTTCTCATGGAATTCTGCCTTTAGCGCCGTAAATGCTTGCTCAATTAGGCTATGCAGTTCTCTAGAATTGTGAGTCGAAGTTGGTAAAAAATTCAAAATTACCATACGCATGATTGTAATGAATTTTAGAAACCTAAAATTGTACTCTCTGAGTGAGTACCACTAATCGTAAGAAAACAAACCAGTATTTTAAAGCCAAAATAAAGCAAGACATTTATCTGCACTATCTATCTCTCACTCCATACGCATTCCGATCTTTATTGCCTTCAAAGTTTAACTCAAACCATGAACTTTTACTAACTTACCAAATAGGTTAAGATTACTTATCACCGAGTTACGACTCAGAAATCATGAAAGTTACTATTCCGAAATTCAAGAATTTTACTAGATTCTCGAACCCCTAGTAGATGTCACCTGTATCGTATTCGCATCAATGAGTGCAGGTCGATACCTTCTTAGGATGTTGTAGATGCAATATTGAAAGATCCAGGACCCCATGCATTTCACTTTCCATTTGGTTTGAATAGAATAGTAATCTTTTCACTACTGTCATAAAGCTCATTATGGATCAAGATACTCATAAATGTTGATTGAAATGCTTACAGTTAGAGGTGCAAGACCTGAGACATTCAAGTCTCGAAAGTCTCGGGTCTGGAGGCAAAAGTCCGAGTATCTAAAAATCAAAATCTTCACCAAAAGTCTCTATAATTTTCGAGACCAAAAACTCAGTTAAAGGGAATGAATTTACAAATTGTGGGCATTAATTATTTGAAAATACGATAAATGATACAGGATATCAATTATTATTGTTATTATTATTATATATTTTTAAATTCATTTTCGGATGATGTGTTCGAATTGGAAATCATAATCATTGGACTTGCACATAAAAGTTAGTTAAAAACCGTCTATTTTGTAAAAATTAACATTTCCGAATGAAAATGATACTACATACATTACTACACGCAGTGCGAATTAGAACTTTACAATATAATTATGGTTCTAAAAATGATTTACCGTAAAAAGTGATGACGCTTTTCTAAAAATAAAGGTTGGACTATGGAAAGTCTTGGAGAGAAATTCGAGACTTGCCTTTCCCTCGATATTTGCATCTCTAGGCACATTGGTTTTTAAAATGGGGTGCTATCATCAACTCTACAGATTGCAATGTCAAGTATGTCAAATTTTGTGCGAGTATTCTTCGTGGTTTGTAGCCTGTTCTAGTAGGAGTGTTATTAAATTTGCACGACAACCTAAATATTTCACAGCAAGCGTTTTGAATTCAATCTACTTTGCTTTAACACTCTGAGTGCTAAAATGCTTTCACAGCGATTTTCAAAGGTCGTATGTATGCGTACTGAACAGCTACAGCCATTGTCACTGTCATTCATAGTTCGTATCGCAGGCATGAAGTTATGCAGGTTGAACCATTGAGCCTTATTTATTCATAAATGGTTGGCTTGTAGGTTACTTGGCAAACTGAAAACAGCAATGTTTAATTTTAGTGTTAAAGTTGGCGTTGAATAATAAAATGGTAGAAACTACAAACCAAAGACTGGAAGTGCTAACTGGACTGTCCTAGACTGTCAGTTGATTCATAAGCAGCAAGGGAAGATCGGGAACAAGGAAGTGTTTTCTATTTTCCATTTGAAGAGCAGAACGTGAACGTGAACAAGATTGGAGGGACGGAACGAAGTGGAGTCAGTTGGCAAGTAGCACTGGCAGGAGAAAGTACTATTTCCCATTCCATTCCATGGCTACGTTTCCCTGTGCTTTCCTCAGCTCCACACTAGACACAGATCAACATTCCCTTCTCCCGACTTGGATGAATAAGTACAGTGTCAAGGTTTGGGCTCCATTAAAAGTCACTCAACATTGTTTCCTATTTCGTCTGTCTAATAAAAGTCACATAAATGCACAATCGCTCTAGTCTAGACGCTCTCTTCAAACCGAATACAATAATGACAATTTAAGTTGTAATTAGCAGTGAGTGTAATGACTGCCAGTTACCTGTAATTAATTTCATTTATCTCCCTTCCCAGTCAGCCATTGTATCCTATTGAATTCTATTGTACACGTGCAATCCCATATAATTACATTCACACGCTGACTCTGTGGAACAGAGCTACGGAACACAACTCCATCAAAGAATTCATTTTCCTCCGGAATTTTTTTCCGAATCGGACATTGTCTGCCAAGGAAAAAATTGTGCATCTACTTACGTTCCAAATCGGTCTGTCAGGCTGACAAGTTAACTGACAGTAGGTTGCCAGAAAAAGAAAATTAAAAAATCTGTTCATAGTGCTGTCGTTCAGATTCGGATTCACATTCACATTCAAGGAACGGGAAATACGCAAGTATGATGGAGTGACAAAAACAAAGAAAAAAGAACTTGTGTACTACACCCGACATTATATTTTATTGATCATGATATAACAATTCTTGCCATGATGCCAGTGAGAAGGAAAATGGTGACTAGACTAGATTGTACTTACTCAATACAATTGTGTTTGGTCGTGGAAACGTCTCGCACAGATAATAGTAATAGTGCTAGTCTGTGAGTAAAGACTTGGCCTACTGCGAAACATCAATTTAGTTAATTACAAGTGGATAGAAGAAGTGTAGGCATTTTCCCACCACCATCCCTGGGAAAAGGTAGAAGGGAAGAGAAGAGAGACAGCAAAAGGAAAAAAAAGCGATAGCTATCCTAGAAAAAAAATAAAAGTTTTCAGTTCAATCGCTAAATCATTGACTTGAACATTGAACATCCATGATGGGCATCTACGACTTCTCTTTCTCTCAATTGTTCTTTTCTTTGTGTAACTTGCTAACTTGTGCAGAACGAAAAGGAAATCTGTTTAGAAGCATACAAAGCAAAAGCCAAAGCTAAAAAAGAAGATATCTATTCTTCGATTCTAGTCTTGATGTAACTAAAGTTTTTTCTCTCTTCCTCCCATTTTTCGCTCCTCTGAACTCTATAGCTTTGAACACCTATTTGACATGGGTTTGTATAAACTTTATACACTGACCTGAGAAACTTTTACAGACTATTATAAACAGAAAAAAAATCTTGATTGCAGTCAAGCCGCGAAGCTTCCGTAAAAACGACTTTTTCATAAATCTCCCCTTTTTTCCCTCGTCCCTATCTTCCTAACTGTCAAAAATGTAAGGAAAGCAAAAAAGATAAGTGAAAATGTGAGACAGAAAAAAACTTGGAAGGTCTTTCTCCGTTTGTAAAATTCGAATTTCCTCTCACACCTTTCCATCTGCAATTCAAACAGTTTCGGCCTGCACTCCCATTCACAAAGTACCTCCACCTCCCACCAATTTGCTCTCCAACTTTTGTTCCATGAACAACGAGCATTTGTGAGAAGGATCTTGAAGGATTCGCCCATCACAAATTTTGATTAACCTGTTGTAAGTCAAGGTCTTCGGAGCCCTTCAGACATTTACCGAAACCTCAAAAGTGTAGTGGAACTTGTATACTATAACATACATAGTTATTTACTTCATTAAAGGGATTCATCTTGACTTTTCAGGTAAATCGTGCTTACATTTGGATTCATTATGTGTGTCCATTTAATCTAATTTAGAGTTGTAAATTTTGTAGCTTTACGTGGAGAGTTAAAATGTAACTTTTAATAAGGATTTTATTGTGGGCTTCAGTGTATTTCTTTCCTTGTAAATGTTGCTCTTGTTCTTGTTCTTGTTGTGTAATTCTATACCTCTACATATGTGCAGCCAAGTCTACTCTACAGTCTACAGTATACAGCCGAATGTAACAAACAAAAGCTGCTGTAATAGCTTCGCAAGTTTCAATGTGGTTTATAGAAGAGCTTGCTTTAACAATGGATGTTACACGAGAAAAAAGTTTCTAGTAGGAAAGTCTTATCGTGCTTTTAATCCATGTATTTTTTATGGTCTGACAAGACCGTAAAAAGAAAAACAACTGGTAATGCTAATCCTAGGTGTATGTATACTTGGTCTCATACGCAGATATTTGGATGCTATAAATTAGTACTGGGAAGAATTAGAGTGCCATGATCGTACACATTCTAAGTTGTTTCATCCTTCCTAACTTAATTAATTACGTATCTGCGGAAGACATAAAATTAATTTTGCAGTTACCAATATTACATCTTTTCTCTGTAAAAGGAGCAGCAACTGGTATTGCCAGTCTAAATCTTGTAAGCCATTTGTTTCCTCTTGTTTGCCTTTGCACTTCTTTCCTTGTAAAGAAGGTACTAAACCTCCATTTATAAATATGTACCTCGTTGTATATATACATACATAAATATGGCAAATGCAGACACAGTCCAGTCTTGAATGAAACTTGAAACACTTCCCCTTAAGGTTCTCCAAGGCAAGAATTTGTTGCAACATTCCAAATTCCAATCTTATCGCTGTGGCTTTATTCCCACTGTGTATGTATTATCCCCTTCTATATGTACATGTGTACATAGTCCTTCCTACCTACCTACCTGAGTAATACTTTACAGTGAGAGACTATGTGTTTTTGACTCTCTTCCGCCGTCTCTGTCTCTGTTCATGTTAAAATTTTAAACAAATAATGGTTCGTATTTACCCTGGAAAAGTTAGCACGTTGTTGATTGGGTCAATATTTACGTAGCTTTGTTCCAACTTTTAATCTACATAATGTAATACAGACTTGTCATATAATTATAGTAGTGTGTTCGTTCGTTGATCTACTGCTGCCGGGACAGATTATTCCAAAGTGAGCTTCAGGTCTGTTAAAAGTGTATTAGCATTTGAACGCATCTCGAAACTTTTCAAATGTACATATACATATGTACAGGCTTGGTCTTTGTTATTTCTGTATAAATGAGCACGCACGGTCTTAATTACCCGAGTAGGTATGTATGTATCTGCATTGAATTTCCTTTGCAGAATTTTCCCTGGTTTTCATGTTTCCCAGTTGTAACTAAAGTATGACGACTGTATGTACACCATTTAATCGTGGGTGTTGGTGGAACTGGTGTGGGATAATTGATACCTGACGGGAGAGGGACAATCAGCACGAGCACACAAATGGGATGTAACTACGAAATGCAGATGCCACGACTATTATTAGTGTTTGTCATTGGAATTCCGAGCAGCGTCCCAAACATAATGTTTCATGGTAGTAGTCACAGTATGAATTTTAATACATGGAAAATTCGGGGTTCCTACATGCGTATGTAGTAGGACTAGTCTTTAGGCAATGCCATGACAAGGTTTAAAATGCACACTTACGTATCAATAAATCATAAAATATATTGGCATGATTTCGACTTACTCTCAAAACTCCATTTTCATCGACTTGGCTTTGGCTTCAGAATCTATACACGTGAATTGACAGGTGGACCGACAATGTGACGGATACAAACTGTGTCCACGTCCCCTGGCCGAAATCTACTCTAGCTAAACTGTTCACCTTATTTCGACTCCTTGTGGTCCTCCATGGATAAATTGAAATCAATATTCTACTCGATGCAATTTCAGGATTGACTAGAAGCCAAGTAATGAGACCACGATAAATACATATATGCGCACGGTAAACGTACCTTTTGTCCATCAGCTTGGGTAAGCTGCTTATGCATACGCGTATGGATGAATGGACTACGGGGACTATGGACATGCCATGGCATAGCATAGAATAGCATAGCATAGCATATCGGTAGGAGAGGACGGACGAGAGGCAGGGACTGAGGGGCAGAAACTATAATTTACTTATTATTCTCACAGGTTTCTTGGCTATCTGAATAATATCAAGTAGCTGTATAAGTAGGTTCGATGCAACTAAGATTTTGTCAACGTTCGGGATAATTATACCCCCAATGAGACTCGAGAAATTGTACCGCCTCTTGAATTCTTGACAAATACGAGTATCGACTTTTAGTGTTTTAGTTTTGTGTGTGCACACAGTTAGATATTCCACGGCAAATATTTACGGATCTATTAAATATTATTCTTGCTCGTGTGCCTAGGTCCAATTCATAGATATTGATGGTTATGATGGCTCTTATTGGAATTGAAATTAGGCACTAGAGGATGCACGCAAGCAGACGAGGACAACAAATCGTAGGTTAATTTCATACGCCACGGCTTGTTTCGCCAAATCCATTCGTTTGTTTTTGCATAAAGGCATTAGAAGTTGAGGGGAAATCAAATTTGAGCCAATTACGAAATTAAACTCTTAAACTGGACGATCTGTTTGTAGTGTAGCCACCTGCGTAAACGGCCGGGGACTACTTTGAGATCCGAAATGAAATGAAATGAAATGAAATGAAAAAGAAAACTCAATTACAGCACACGTGTGCGTTGTCTTGCGAACACTATTGTGTTTTTGCATTCTCGTCCTGTTACTGTCGCTTGACTTTGACATTTTGATTCTGGAACCACTAAATTTTCCTTCCATTAATGATAGTGAACCAGCAGCCCAGAGTAGGAGAGAGCTGGGCTACTACCTACTCTACTGTCGATACGGCGGTAGACAGGGGACATCTATCTCCCTATAGATATACGCAGATATATATACATGTCTATATTTAGGAATAATTGCCTTGAGTTCAGCGTTCTACTCGAAATGTTACAAACACTACATTTTACATGAAGCCCCTCCGACGCGGTGACGATATCCACGTTTCACTCCAAGTCAATACATACCTGGATCCAGGCTAGAAAATTGCTTCTGACCGGCAGGATGCAATATTACTTGGCAATTCCCAACACGAACCAAAGACCTGTCTTTGTTCGTACGTAATAACAATTTCATTTAAGAGTCCACTCATGAACACGTACAGTCCCACCACCATCACCACCACGCATGTATTAATTAATAATCCTTATAACCGAAATTTGAAATGGAAAGAAGAGAGCCTATTTCCACTGTACCTTTCCTCCTTCCCACCAACGCTCACATCAAATATCCCATACAATACTCACGACATACATGTCACTACATTTGAAACCAATACCAATACCTGTATATACAAAGTACCTACCTATGTTATGATGCTCGAATGTTTAATTCACTCTTAACTAGTAGGCCTGCGAATAATAGCAGTCATCACATCGGCATCGGCATCCGCATCGACATTGGCATCGACATCGACATCGGCATCGTCATCTGTATCCACCAGTTCACCCTCGTCTGTTGACAGTTGCCGGCTTCCCCGTACATGTCTTTTCATGTCTACAATAATAACAAGAACGAACTGTGCTGTTCAAATCTACCTTGACTAAATTGCTTTCGACACCGAAACGGAACGACTTGGAGTCAGATCAGCAACTACCATGGCATTGTTTGCATCGATAAAACTGTGTTGAGTGCAAGCGATTGCTGTGTAAATTAATAGTAAATATCTCCACTCAATCAGAGCTAAATACCAGTTGCTCATATTATGAAGCCACATTCAACTAATTAAGAGGGAAATGTCGTGCAAATGATTATTGACTGAGGGGTGCTACACACACTGCCGTGATTGCCATCGCGCTACCAACTTTTTTATTTAATTTCTGCTTCCAGTCCAACACTCTACATACATGTGGAATAGAGAACGAATTGGAATTGTATGAGTTTATGCAATTAAGTCGCTTTCCGGATACGGACAATCGAATTTCGATAAAATGATTAACTACAATGCCCCAATGAGTCTGGCTAAATAAGGGACTCTTACTATAGACTATATAGTAAGGTACCGTATGGCTTTCCCTCATTTCTGGGTGTACTCGTAGTGAGGTGTTGTTTCAGCTTGAGTTTCGGTTCCAGAAATGGAATTTGGTGTGAAACACTTACGAATAGACTTTTGTTATGCACATAGGTACATACGTACTGGTGTGGGAGTGGAAGTGATTGAGAGTGAGTGTAGAGTCAGCTTAATTTAAAAGAAGGAAAACGAATAATGAAATAATTGACGTAAAAAGTCTCGCTTTCACTTGACTTAGGCTCTTTGGCAAAATAACAGACTACCTATGTTATGTAGCTAAGAGTCTAATTTGGTGGTGTTGGATTTGGATGGTAGAGAGAAACTGGTCTCTCCAATTGATCCTGTCTATCTGTATTCTGGGTTAGATTTTGGATTGGAAGGCAACAGCCGTTGATACGATTGCCCCCGATTGTCAACTTAATCATAAGTATGTATAAGAGCAAGAAAAAAAAAGCAAAGCTCATACCACCACCGCTACAAGGACTATCTCGTTTACGATGTTTGTGTACATCAAAGGGAAAGTATTGTGTTTCAATATCAAGTAACAATTTGACAAATCCTTGGCAAGATGGCAAGGCGAGGGGGGGAAATTTTCTTTTGGCGTCCGTGTCTAAATAAAGAATGCTGACATGAGAGAAGGAACGACTTGGTATGGTATAATGCACTCACTCAGGGGAGGTGTACATTATAGCCCTTGGTATGGATTGACAGGCGAGTGTAGGTTCTTCCGAGCTGTCTATGTGAAGCCGTATTCGTGGCAGTCGGTACTTGAGCAGACAGCAACTCAGCCGCTGGGTATTGGCATTACCTTTGCCTTCGTCTGTGCCTTTGTCTCTCATCTTGTGCAAGACTCCTTCATCTACCCTTTCCAAGCTTGGCTTATATTCAAAAATGTTATATAAAAGTTTGCGATTACACAAATACCTACGGAGAGACATAGGAATTTTAGAATTCTAGTTCAGTTATGGGAAGGTCGAGACGATTCTCTTTTACGTACGTAGGTTACGTAGGTACGCTGCATGTATACCTATAATATGTAATGTGCTTGCATATCTCCATCTCCATCCTTTTTAGCTTCCTACTTTTCCTCGGCCCTCACAACGACATGAACCTACAACTACAACTACAACTGCAACTGCAACGTCAACTACAAACTTATCGCTATTAGCTGTCTATGTGCTAGGAAGACACAAAGGATCAAGTGATAGAGAGAAAGGGATGGAGAGAAGGTAGAAGGTAGTATGCTTTGCATTTGACCAACCCTTTCAGCCTGGACAGTCAGTCAGCCTTGTAGTTGTTCCTGCTCTTCCTCTCTCCATCAGATCCACACTCTCACTCTCCTATTCTCATCCACTCTTCCCGTTTCGTTTTCTATTTGCAGAATATCCTGGTCTTTCTCTAAAATTATCCAGCCCCTTTCACTTTGGTCAAAACTCTTTATGAGCTGGGGCTCCGAACAAACAAGTGTATGCCGTCTGCTTTCTGTTCATGTATTCTTTCAAAGGAAGAAAGGAAATCGTTCTCTCTCTCTCTTTCTGTCTCTGACTCTACCACACATTTGCTTTGTGATGTATGGGAAATAAGTTTTTTTTAGCTCTATGGACTTTCGGTGTCTTCTGCCCTAACTCCCAATTTCCTTCATATAGCGTCCATCAACTCATTCTGTTCAAATTCAGTCAACCGGTTAGAAAGAGATGGAAAAAACTTACTGAGGACTCGAGCTCAAAGGGGAAAAGGAAAGCATGCTTTGACTCAATTAACTAGGATTTGTTCGGTAAGAACTGATGTAAACCAAGAACAGTAAGATGAACAGAGTAGGAGGGAGGAAGGAATAGATAGAGAGGTAAGGAATAACGAGCAGAATGAAAGACTTATTCACTTTCTATGTATGCTTTCGTTTGAAAACGGAACAAAACATCAACAACTATTTGGCTGCGACAAAAACTATATAGTAGGTATTTTGTATGACGGGAGTGAGCACGAAGCCGCGAATCCGACACAAGCTCCGACTTTCACTTCATCCACAACTCCAAATCCAACTCCAAATCCAACTCCATGACTAAGTCCAAGTCCAAGACCAAGACCAAGTCCAAGTCCAAGTCCAAGTTGAACCAGCTGCAGCAAGACGTGGGGAGACAAAACCAAAGTTTTGATGATTTAACTTCATTTGGTCATCCATTGAGCAACTTGATGCTTGAGCTACAACTACATACATACAACCCGAACAATAACGAACACCACGGTAGAAATAGTTCTCACGCTTACCACGTCCCCTTTGATTGCATCGACAGTGCGACACCTGTAATCACCTGATATGTATATGTACCTACCTTGTTTGAATTCCGCATTAAAAAAATAATTACTGAAGGAAACGAGGGAAAATGGATACACTTGATAGGAAGATTCGCCTCCATAGAAATCCAAGGAAATGATAGCGTATCAAGTGTAAATGGTCGTTGGATAGAAATGAAACCCTTGCTTCTTTCACTTGAGCTTAAACTTCCACCACGCCCGTCTCTCTTTCTCTCTCAAGGGCTGAGGATGGTGGGGCCAAACCAAACCGCAAAATATTTCGTTAGGATGGGATCCTTTGAGTCGGCAGTAAAGGCATGGTCTGTCTCTCTTCTATTCTGCATGTACCTACATAATTACCCTTAGACTCATAGCAATTCTATATATACATGGACACCAGGGGATATACATAGGATCAAAAGTAGAGAACAGTACAAAATACCTACAGAGTAGAATGATAGCAGGGTGCAGTAGTGCCGTAACTGTGAAGGAAAACTCTACCGTAAGCTGAATAAAGTGTGTTAGACTGCGTTTGAATTAATCTTTGCTATAGGATAGGATAGGATAGGATACGAGAGGATGACTAGTGAACGGTGTGGTCCGGGATGAGACTTAATATATTCTATTTGCTCGGCTAACAAACATGGTCTCCAACTACTTTTCGTCTTCTCTGGGGATCCGTGGAAAAATCAACATAGGAGTACATAATAGGAGTAGGGCTCGGCTAGATCTAGGATCCAAATGTATGTTATGTTATGCTATGTTATGTTATGTTATGGGATGGGATGGTATGGTTTTGGTATGGGATCGGAGACGGTGGTTCAGGAGTGTGGCGAGTGTGTGCTGAGGGAGAAGATAGCGGAAAACTGGCGAACGAGTCGAGATGAGGAAGGAAACTGCGAGACAGTGAAAGAGGATGTGAGGCTTTCTAAAAGTTTACTGGCGAGGCGTCAGAATTCCACTATGAAAGCTCGACTGAGACGACTACGACTTGAAAAGATTCTCAGTCGACATGGAGAAAAGCAAATGTAAAAGCAAAAGCAAAAGCAAAAGCAACTTCTCTACGTATCTACAGTGTACTGTGCTGTAGCCGCCTCCGATGCAGTTTAGCCGTTATCCCTTAAAGACTCCCATCCCAACTCAACCAATCCCTTGAATTCTTCAATTTTTCCTCTTCCACGTATTGAGCTATTTTATTTCTTTGTCATACATCATTTGTTTGTTTCCAACCTATTAAAAGTAGCACGTTCTCCTTCCCTCTTCCTCCATATTGTCGCATATCACATGGCTACATACATACATACATACTTACATATACCTATAATTATGTGCACATGATATATCTCTATCATCCTCTCCTTGCTTCTGCTTCTGCAACAGACGGATTTGTGCACATTCTGTCTCACTATAGGCGAATCATGATCTGCTGCAGAACAACTCTATATGTAGGTAGGTACTTACTGATATGCATATAGCATGGAACGTAGGAGTGGAATGGAAGCTGCCAGACAACAATTCTTTGTATCAATAAGGTTTTCAGATGCACGGAATGGAATACATAATATATGAAGGTTGTGCAAGTTGTGTAAATACTTTGTTTCACTACTTCTGTCAGTCGTTGTCGTTGTTGGTCTTGTTAAATTGTTTTGTTACTGCTATCTAGTGAAAGAGTGAAAGAGTGAAAGAGTGAAAGCTAATCCACACGGATGTATGTAGCTCCATTCTCTCTCACTTTCTTTTTATCTTCTCGCATTCTCAGAGATCGTCCATTGTCTGTCACACCCATTTTATTGTTTACTGCCAACGCCAGCAACTAGACGAGGCAACGGTATCTTTTAATATGCTGAGAACCTCATCTGAGATAAACTTGTATGTCTCATTTCCCCATCCCATACCACATACTTAAATGCTTGGTCACAGTCACAGTCACAGTCCTACTCGTACTCCTACTCGTACTAGTACTCGTTTCGTTTCGTTTCGTCTCCTTTCGTTTCGTACCCATCCCATGTATCCCACCGGATGCATACATCTTCTCGTCATTTTCCTGTACGCCAACCTTTAGGCAAAGATTGATGTAGGCAAATGCGAAAGTTAATAGGAAGGAGTATAGGGACAAGGTATAATGTACAAGGATTGAGGGGATTGTGGACAAGGATATATGTAAATGGGATATATGTACATATAGGTAAACTATGCAGCCACACATGTAGGTACAATGGGAAGAAAACAAAATCCCAACTTGCACACTTTTACACTTTGTCCTTGTTCTTGCTCTGTGAACAGGAAAGTCTAGTTTCCTCTTCCAGCCTTTCACGAGACGAACGATGAACGGTGAACGATGAACGCACAAAATCCTCCAGGAGCTATCCCATCATTGTCCAGGAACAGGGAACGAAGAGCCTCTGAACCACCAAGATGTAAAAGTTACGTAACTGGTAACTCGCTGGTCGGCAGAAATGCCTGCTTTTAGTATTTGGTGGAACGTTGTGCTGTGATGCGGTGCGGTGTGGTGCGAAGCTGCGGCATCTTTTCCAGACTGTCTTATTGTTAGTGTCCTTTGATCTCATGGCGGAACCTTAGTGTTGTCTTATTGCTCTATTACTAAGACATAGTAGACGAGGGATTTATGATTTCTTTAAATTAGATTTTTTCATTCTCCTTATCATCAAGTGTATAAAAACTTTAGTCGAGTTGACGGTCTTAATTCCCTCTTCTCTTCCATCTCGATCTCGATTCGTTTGATACCGAGACCTTCATTTGATGAGCATAGGATACCTATCTGTAGTTGAACTGAGAATGAAGTGAGTAGTAAAAGTGTTAAAGTAGTAAAGTCGTTATCGGGTAGTATACATACATAGAGTGCACTGTATTAGTAGTTTGTAAGTAATACACGCTTTTATTTGTTTCCAACTTTAACTCGGCTGATAATTAGATTACTATGTCAAAGTATAAGTTAGCGTGGGTAGGAATTACGAAACCTACCTCCCTAACGATACGATACGATTAGATAAGATTCGACACCATAGCCTCCAGATTTGTCCCGCAATTGCCACACGAAAAATTCAACATGTTCTCGCCAATGAATTTCTCATGTTTAAAACCCAGCTAATTTGGACTGCAAGTTTTTGCTATCGTTTTGGATGGTATCTTGAATGAATTCTACATACAGTAGACAGTAGTGTAGGGAACGGTAGAAGGTAGTATAAAGGAGTAGCAGTAAATTCCCTAACTACTGATTACAGCGGAAACTTGGCTAGAATAGAAGCTGAAGCATAATTATTGGAAGGAGGTCGACGACTAGCACCTCTTCATTAGACAGAGTAAAAGTTTCCCTCGCGTTTACGTGTCTTCAATGAACTTCTTTAGCTTCCTTGTCAGAAGGAAGATTGTAATTTGTAACTAATTGAGTGCCACAATTGAGTCGCATCAAAGTCGCTCCCGAATATTTGATGCCATTATAATCCCGGGCAGACGTTGACTAAATGTCTACTCTACAAGGCAAGGGCAAGTGCTCATTCCCCTTTCTCCGTCCCACCTTTCCTCAAACGGAGGTTATTTCATTGAGAGCAGAACAACCGCTAGATATGGTTCGGTAGATAAAAAATGAAAACCAAATTGGATTAAATAAGTTCCTACTAATTTCACCGGGTTTCGTAGTTCCCAGTCTGACTCCCTACATATATTTCACATAGTCAGTGTTCAAGATTGAAGTTGACGGGCTATGAGAAATCAAGAAATGAATGCGGGTTGTAGAGATAAGTATAATATTCATGAGTACGTAGTTTTTTCTCCATAAAATTGTCCAACCAATGAAGGATTGCCAAAAAATTACCATAGTATCTACACGTACATTCCATAGTACAGCATACATAGTAATTATCACGCAGTACCTCTTACTCTTACTAAACCTCGGCTAGACGCAGCTCAAGAATACGTGTATTAAAATTCATATGCAACGGAATGACCGAGCTGCGCCGGGTTTTTATAGCTGGATGTACTAGTTAGGTACCGCTGTGCAGGGAAATCAAGTTTTCACTATCTCTCTTTTGCTTGGAAATATGCGAATAGGGGAGTAGTATGAAGGAACGATGCGATGCGATGCGATGCGATGGTAAGTCATGTCATGTCATACTTTTGAAATCGGAAGCAGCGTGCGTGGATACATGATAGGAGCGTAGGAAATATGAAATCGCAAAATCACCATAAATGTATGTATTAAGCCTTGTGGCGCTTTACCATAATACTAATGCTAATACTAGTACTAGTGGGCTGCGAATCGTTTTCGTCTACTTTTTCGTCTTCGTCTTCGCCTTTGGATGAGGATGAAGGCAAATACGACTAGGAAGAGACAAGAACGAAGATGAAGACGAATACGAGGACGAGGACGAAGACGATTCCAACACACAATTCCTTCTCCTTCTCCTTCCTTCTTTCAGTTGCATTTTTTTCTCTCCATAGGAAGATAAGGAAATTTTGTAGAGAATGATGAAAAGGATTTTCTTCGACTGATCGGATCTAGTTGAGTGAAGTGGACATCATTTGAAAAGAACTAGGCTTTGATCTACTACTCTACTTAGGTACTTGCGATTCAATTCAGTTCTCTTCAACTCCACATACACGGCATATCGGTATATCACCATGTGGCATACAGTGTGGTCCACAATTGAAGGGACAGGGACTTTGTTATGTTTTGACTATGACTATACATGCTATCACAAATACATAGACAGTAATAATAAAATCGTAGAAATACATACCAACAAATATTAAAACAAATTGACCCACGCAAATGTTAGGTGTCTATACACTAAAGTTGAAGTATTAATGACCTTTTCCCTACAAGTATTTTAAGAAAAAATTAAATTTATTAAATACTTAATTTAAAACTTAAATTTGTTTAAATACTCTCTGTTTCAAGAATTAGTTCGTGTGATTTGAAAATTTCCTAAATTTCAGGTCACAATTTTAGACTGATTCTTGCAACAATTCTTTTCAACGAAAGATTATTTCAATTATTGCAGAAATATTTAATACTTGCACTTACGCAACACTACTAATGAATAGTGACTACTAAATATTTATGGTACGTTGGAAACCCGCAGGAATACATAAACGCAAGGTTGTTATTATTCTGGACCTTACTGTATACATCCGTCCTTAGGTAGGTACCTGCATTGGTCTCCGTCCATGTAGCTACCTACATCTAATTATAAATACATTCATGTACACCCATCTACGTACAATAGATACTCTCTGCTCCTCATGTAGGTACATAAGTCGTCATTAACGGTGCAAAACTTGACATCTTTTTCCAACGCTATGGGGAATTTCAGACGATGTAAAGTTTTGCACATTCAACGACGATATGTGCCTATAATGCATAAGATGCTTGCGAGTACACCGAGTCAATTTTGGTCTTTAGAGTTTTGCACAAAGTTCTATACAAAAATCCAGCACGAGAGAAGTAGGTAGGTGCATTGTATATTTCTTGTACGTATAAGGATGCGGGTAGGAATAGGAACGTGCTCTAGGTTGGCAAGTAGGGAAAGCCCAGGACCAGACCAGGCCGGTCTGGGCCAGGCCTGGCCTGGCCAGGAAGACAGGAGAAAGTATGAGTTTCTGTCTGTGCAGTTGGAGTCGGTGTGGAAATGTTTTAGAGCTGCTAAGCGTGAGTGTAAGGGCACATAGAATTCATTCTTGTCAGCTCAAACCACGGAGCCATGTGTATGTACCTACCTATTTATATGTAGGTATGTACTATACGTCATACGTACATTTTAAAAATGTCTTGTGTATTTACAACGTGCACTTATTTTCGCTTTTTCCTTTCCGTGGGAGACCGTAAATTATAATAGAGCGAAACAATTAGTTAAAATAAAGTAGTAGTCAAGTTGTTACTGTCAGCTGTTTTATTTTTACTGTTACCGAGGCAGTGGCTTTGGATCGTGTCTTGCATTCCATTAACCAGCACCAGCGTACATAAGTTGTATTGTTCTATTAATATATCTGTCATCTGTGGAGGAGAGCGAAAGAACAGTGGAAAGTACTTAATTCAGTTGATTGCTCAGCTTATCTCGTCCCTGTAAAACGGTCTTTGTAGATACATGCATATATTACATACCTATGTAATTATAGTATCTAATAGCAATCGCGTTACTATCACGCATCCTTGCGCGCAACAAGATCCGACAATGAGTTTGAATTGAACACAATCCTCCAGTTCATACCACACCACACCACACCACATGCAATGCTTTATTATTCATGCACTTCTGCTTTTACACTATGATGATATGATACAATCAGATGATACTTAAGCGTTAGGTTAGAACGGATACATTTAATAGATTCAGGAAGATACTAATAATTACTATGCACCGCCACCGCGTAGGTGTGATATTTCATTACAAAGCGATTATAAGAATAGAATATTTTGATTGGTTTACAAAGCAACTAATTACTTTATTAATTAATCAAGCAACAATTTTAAGGATACAGTACGATATTGTAATTTTGGCGTTACTTATTATTCAACTCGGAAAGCTAAAAATAAAATCTTTTATCCCTTTGAATCCATCATTTGAATATTACAGGTCATACTTTACAGCTTACAAGAAAAGACACTTTGAGATCATTTTATTTATTCGACGATACATATACATACAGCCACTAAAACTTCCCGACCTGTTGTCATTTATTTGGTGACGCTATGAAATGGGATTAAAAATGAGGTTGTTGTAGGACATAGGAAGTTACCTTGTACCAGCAACCGTGAGGGGAAATGCAGGGCAGGACACGAATTAGGGCAATTTTTCTCCTTCAGATTATGTTGGTGAGACGACATGTAGTTGATTGCAATGGAGATGGGAATGGAAGCAAAGGTAAAAGTTGGTTTGGGAGGAAAAAGAGAAAAAGAAAAATATTCGTGGGAAAACGAGTCTTCTTTCTATATTATGATGAAAGAGGCAAGTAATCGTGGAGGATTTGGTAGCCTATTTCATTCTGTTGGTGACGGATCTACGAAGCGACGAGCTGCAAATTTAAATCTGCACAAGAAAGATTGACAGGATTAAATCAGGGAACCTTGTAATAGTCTAACCAACACTGCACTGTGCATGTAAAATGCTCACTGCTTCAATGTTCAATGCTAAAGCAAAGGCTGGGCTCACGATTCACGATCAGTTGGTAGTTGGTACCTATAGAAGACTGTGAGACTATATGGGATAGTATTGTATAGGATTGATCGTCAGTAGGGTATCTGTATCTGTAGATGTACCCAGCCGTGTCTGGGTCTCACTGTGAGACTCTCAGAGTAAGTACGAAGAAAGGCAGAAAGGGTTGCGGAAGACAAATTACTTTCGTCATGGCTTCTCATCTTTTCCTGCTTCCCCATAATCCTTCCTTCACCCACGAGCATTATTGACTACTATACTCTCCTATTCCTTCACAATTTGCAATTCTCTCAAATTTGCTCAAGGAGCATAACAGAGTCAGCCATTTACGACTTGACACTACTATAGCTACCTCATGTTGGGTCTCCCTATGAGTTTCAATTCCTTGCTTCCTTATTGTTTCTTCATTGTTGCCTTCCCACTTACGTCCTACATACATACATACATACATAAGTATTTCGCTTTCTCACGACTTTGTTTTTATGTTCCTTTAAAGACTTTTAAGTCCTTCCACAACTCTTCCTCGACTTGAGTAGGCTACGAAGATCGGCTTGGTTTGGTTTGGCTTGACTTGACTTGACTTGACTTTGAAGAAGTTCCAATTGACAATTTCCCTTGCCATCGCATCGTCGTCATGCCCCGACATGATTTGGTTTGATGATCATCATTTGATCCCATTGGCGACTGTCGACTAGAATTTGATTAGAAGTCACGTGAACGTCTGCCCTTTCTGGGCTGGCACGATAAATCCTTCAATTTTAAATTGAATGCGGTGCCGTGACTTTTGTCGTCTCTAATCACCAGCTCCAGTACCAATGCCGGTACGAGTACCAGTACAAAATGACTCAAAAAGTGGAAATACAGTAAAAAGGGAAAGAGGGAAGGATGGAGAATTATCTATCCACTGTAGTGTAAATAGCACTATAACTTTCCCTATCACGACCACTATCATCGCCAACTATCTGTATAAAGGGATTCTAGATGGGAATACAATTGATGGGCAAAAGTATGTGGAAAGCAAGCGGTTGCCATTCTAATTTACTTTTTGAACAATACCCACAAGTTTAGGGCAGGAAGGAGTGAGAGAGAAGTACGTATTATGAGTCTAATGGCATCGTGTGAATGGAGGGAATTCATGACTTATTCAGCTTATCGTTGGACGCAGAGAGACTGTTTGTGGCGAGATTTCAATTCTAGCAATGTGCAATGACTACTCGTACTCCCTACGAAATCGGTATACCGATAATGGGTGCCTCCTTCATGAGTTATTATAATTATAGTGGAGAGGGGTAGTTGTAGTTAGTAGTTGGCTAAACAATGCAATGCTCACAATCCAATGCCTATACATAGTTCTAATTCATGGCAACAATCCACTTGGTCCACTTCCCTCTCCCATAGCTACATAAATCCCATTGTCCTTCGTGAGTCTCAACACTTGCACCGAATTTCAGAAATATTTTCCGCGGATTTGTCTAATGGATTCCGCATAAACCCTCGATACATCTCAGTCCTATTTAGCAATATGTACGTATGCATAGGTAGGCACATGTATACATATCTAGTACCAGAGCAAAAAGCCAAGTTCTCAAAGTCTATTTGGTAAAAAAGGAGAGCTCAAAGAGCACTATTATACTAGTATTTTATGGGAATCGTAATTTGTAATAAATACGAGCATTCCGAGAGTAAAGTAGTGTGTAATTAGACCACAAGGAAATTGAAATCCTGAAAAGCCTCGCTTCGTGGCAGCGTTCGTGTATAGATAGCCATTCCATGTCCATGAGTCCCTGACAAACTTACGACATTATGTGGGAGTTTAAGAGTACTTTCCCTCCAACTGCTCTACTTTCAATCTTGTATTTTTGACATGTGCATTGTCAAATGCGAAAGGAAAGTAGGTATAGTGGGGTTTTGCAAATGTTATTGAAAAATGTCGAATAAGAATGCTCGTAATATTTCTTGAATAAAAGTACAAATGCAAGTACACTGAGCGAGACAACATATCCTGTTTAAAAAATTCACGAAAGTTTGGGAATGCACTAAGGAGGGAACATGAGTAGCTACATAGGTGAGTACTAGTACCTACCTAGTGACAGTATGCACAACATAACATAACATACCTACATGTTTCCCAACCAAAATCCCTCCCAGTCAAAGTTTAAGAGGAACATGAATTTCAATCCAACAAACAAATATCGACGGGGAAACCAAGAAAATAAAGTTAAGGAACTTCTTAGGGTTTTTAAACTTTCCGCCTCAACTTTTGAGTACGGAATTTTTCCTGCTCGTTGATGTGCCCTTTGCGAGTTTTCACATCTTCCTTTTCGAGAGTTCACGAGTACAAGGAGTACAAGGAGTACAAGTGCAAGTGTATGTGTGTGTGTACATGTACATGTAATGAATGCAAAAACTTTTTAAGTTGCAAAAGGAAAATTTACACACACTCTTTCTCTCTCTCTCTCTCTCTCTCTCTCTCGCGAGTGCAATCCTCTACCCAGAGAGAGATAGAAGCTCGCATTCCGATATGGTTTATAGTAATGGTTGCGTTATTATGTCGTCATCTTATTGAATTCCTATTCGCGTTCGCATCCTTGTCCTTCCTGCTCCGTTTCATCGGAGAAAGAGTTGGGAGTAATGCAAGGCAATGGAGGCATATGGTTATGGTAGTTGGTACTTGGTTTGTTGGTTGGTTGGTTGGTTGGTTCGTACTCAAGACTGAAATTATATCTACCTGTCAAGAATCCGGAAAGAACGGTAGTGGAAACATTGTGAATAAATCTCTCGACGGACTTTGGTTTTTTCTCCTCGAACGGAGAAAGTCTTAAGCCCGTTTGTGGGATGGTAAGTAGGGAAGGACTATTATTAGGAAAGCTACTTATTCCTAGCCAGAAAAAATAGGCTGATCTAATTTATTCTTGTACCTCGAACCAAATTGTATTCACAAGATTATGTGACTGCATGAGCATGGTGTACATAGCGCGGAACTCATCAGGAAAGTTGCAGCTGTGCCATGACTCTGACCCTGACTCAATAAATTAGGTGATATCGTGAGGGCTTCTTTTTCCTTTTCCCTTTTCCTTTCCCTTTCCCTTTTTCCATCAGCATCCCCAGTCCTGAAGTGGGTAGGATGAGATGGTAGGTAACGTAACCGTAGACCGTAGACCGTAACCCTATCCCTATTGTACCTACAGAGCTAAAACATCGTGTGAGAATAATAATTTACGACGCGAAAGAATGTGTCTTGATTTCATCAAGTTTCGAGTTGGGTTTGGATTTTCCCAATCTATTGCATTGCGATTGCCTATTGAAACGAAGCTATACCCAGCCATACCAAGCCAATAACATTAAAAAAAACAATGTGAGCTTTGTGTGACTTGGAGTGAATGAGCGAATACTATTCTGAATTCCGTGAAAGGAGTCTCAAAGTGAATGCGAGGGTCAATAAAAGTAATCAAACAGCGGGCGGATTTGCCTTAGATTCCCCATACAATCATGTCGAATGTGGAATTTAGAATGCACCATGTTCAATGTTGAACGGAGAAAGTCGAAAGAACAATAGTCACAGCTCACGGCTTTGCTTTGATCATAGTAAATTTGATACCATTTTAGACTTTTAGAATGTATTCAATTCGAATTCTAAATCACTCCGTGTCATTGCATTTAGACTATGACTATACCAATGACTACGGATATACATACATATATGTACATATGCACCTCCTCCCTCTTATTACTCTCTACTCCAACTCCAACCAACAATGCTCAGAAGCGACAATGAAGACTACACACCACTGCCTCCCAAAATCCTGACTAATCTTTAATGGGATTTTCTTGTACAAGTTATCAGGTAGTATATTTCCAGTTTGTCAGTTTTTAAATTCCAGCTTTTCTCCCCCATGTTTAACAATGATGGGGAATCGGAATCCGGTTGGAGAATCTGGAGCTGGTAGTAGACGGATGGTTGTTATACATATCCTTGTGCGATAATTGAATAGGCGGATTACAGTTAGAACAAAAGAACTTTGAAATCTCGACCAGAATTGTCCTTCGGATTGTCTTCCCTGTTCATGTTCGTCGGGGAAATAGTCTCTCGATCTTGTCGTTGTCTCTCGCACGAGTAAGAGGAGCAGCATGGGGACTACCTACTATCTTCAGTAGTAGGACCAACTCTGGATAACTTTCTTTAATTTCCTCATAAACGCCCCAAGTCGGAGAGTCACAAGAACCAAGTTTTACTCTCAAATCTTTCTCTCTCTCTCTCTCTACCACTGTGTGTAAGCTCCAATGAAATCGAAATGAGATTTTCCCCTGTGAAGTCTGCCTCGTCTGTAGGGTTTGTGTGTGTGATAAACTTTTCATTTTTTCTCGTATGAATAAATTGCAAATTAGTTGCTGTTCCTCGTAGCTGTAGCTCATGTTCCCTTTCCTTTTCCTCATACACTTGATGTCGCTTTTGTTGATCTGTACACACACAGCACAAGTTGTCTCATACTTTGAGTCAAAAGTTTCCAATTTTTCAAGTAAGTAGAGCGTCTTATTTTTTTACTTGGCTGAATTGAATCCTCTGTAGTTAGTGTGTAGTTTGTTGTGTGTAACTTGTAAAAATGGGTTTTCCTGTGGGCACATTCATATGCGCATAGTGTATAATTATCCTTTTCATGAATACAATTGGAGGATAATTGCATAACTCCCTATCTGTGATTCAGTCATTCAGTGTCGTGTACAGAAGGACAGCTTTGCTTTGTATCAAACGATAAATAAGATCGTAAATATTATGAAACTACGGACAAAACTTTGTGCTAATGCTAATATTAGGATTTCTATATAATGGTCCATGTACCTACTAAGTACTTGGTTACTTCGGTACATATAATTAAGTAGTGTATTTGTAGCTATAGATTTTGTGTAACTTTGGGGCTATATAACTATAATAACAATTGCAATAAATTACCAATTGGACTCTTTCTGTGTTTACAGGAAGGGGAATGAACAAGGAGTGTCGTGTGGAGCAGCTTCTCTAGTTCTCCAGACTGTCGTCAACCATAAAGGGGAAATTGAATAAAATTAGAAAAGTTGAGTGTATTTTTGCGTACACGTGTTAAAGATTAAGGAGTTAATTTATTGCCCAGAGGACGTTAAATGATTTGAAAGGCTGGACATGGAAGAATCGTAAAAAAAGGTGGATGGAAAGTGTAGTACAGCTGACGAAATAGTAGATTGAAAGGATTACTTGGGAGACGTGGTTTCAACTAAAGATGACATTTAGTCGTCGTCAATTATTACAATAAAGAGAGAGAGAGAGAGAGAGCAAGAGCAAGAGCCAGCGAGTGGGAGAAAGGATGATCATACTTGTATTTACCATCGAGGGACATCCAGGAGGAAAATAAACGAGAAGAGTACCTTAGAGAATCATTAAGTGACGCCATGAAGTCCGCCCTGTCAATCGAGCTTATGGTAAACCGGGCATTCCTGGTGATGATCGCGTTCCACTGGTGCAACTCTGACTTTCACATTGTCATCCCTGAAATTTGCAGTATTCCTGACACAGTCAACCTGACTAGGATACGAGATATGGTCCATTTGGGAATACGAGACGAGTCAAGTCAACTTTCACTAAATATCCTGGGACCTGATGGTACGTGCCGGTTATCTTTTTTTATTCCTCAGCTTTCATTCTGCCAGTCTGCTCCTCACAATTCACAATCCTCGTATGGTATGCTATGGTATGGTATGGTATGGTATGGCCGTCCTAGCGACGTGTACAGTTGACAGTTGGCTCTAAACTGTTGACTTCATTCTCCCAACACGTATGTAGGTTATAGTTATGTAGGTAGGTACAACAAAAATTCCTTACTACCTGCATACAAGTAGGTTGTTGGTACCTACCTACCTACCTACCTACATACATGCCACTCTCTTCCGGTGAGACATAAAAGGTAAACGGTAGCAAGTACACTCACAATATATGACAATAAGCTGGAGCTGGAGCTGGAGCTGGAGCTGGAACTGGAGCTGGAGCAGGAACTGGAAACGCAACGGGAAGAAAACGAAGGATATAGGGTTATAACATATATTGCGGTTGTACTGTACTGTACATATACACTATGATAGGGATTTCTACGCAGTTGTATATTGTATACTATACCCATTTATTTACGTGCCTTAGCTATGTATGAAAAAGGGTATATTCAGCTTTCATGCCATTTCATTTCATGGGAATATCGTCGTTTTGGTTTGATATCTCTATTAAACGAATTTTTTTAAGAGCATGTCTTTGATTGTATGGAAACATCAGATACGATTGTTTGAAATCATGGGACTCTCATCGTTTGTATGTCTTTCATGGCATGTTTTACGATACGACTACAAATGAAGAGTTTTTTGGCAAAAGGGACCTAGTCTACGATCTTAAAACTGATGCATCTAAAATGCCATACCTATACTCGTATTTATAATTCTGAACGCAGTTATTGTATCATTTCTACTAAAAGTAAACTTGTAGTCCACTTGTAGACCCATTTTTGGTCGGTTATGTTATCAAACTATTTTTGAATTGAACACTGCTCCCGCGTTCATTTGTTTAATGGGAAACAATTAACCTTTAAACTATCACAGAGTAAAAACTGGTGCATCTAAAATATCATGTCTATATGTGTGTTTAGCACGATTATGAATGCAGTTAGGATGCACCTGAAGTTCGCGTAAAGTATATCTAAAAATTTAAAAGCATGTAAGCGCATCTAAAGTGAATCTCCCAGTCCAAGACCAGTTTTTAGTGTGTTCGTGATGCACTTAATTTGCGTCCATGTTGTTCAAATAGAAAATTATGAAACGTTTTAAAATTCATGAAAAGGAAATTTTCAAGCGCTTAAAATTGCCGAAAACAAAAATCTGGCCTTCATAATTATACTAATATACTGATTGTAAATACGAGTAGGTTTTGGGTGTTATAGTTGCATTTTTCCTAATTTAAAATACTTTAGTTTTTTCAGTGTACAAAGGGTAATTATACACAGTACACAAAAAACTTTCATGGGTTTGACAATGTTTTAACGAAAATTATCTTTTTGATCAATTTGTTTGAATAGCTGAGCAAAAGAAATAGCATTGGCAGTTAATAATTATTTCCGCCTGAAGCAAACTCTTCCTTACAGTGCAGTGTTCGAATTGAGTAATAATCATAGTCTGTCAAAAAATAGACTTGCCTCTTTTTGCCGCGAAGCTCTTCATATGTATACTGCAAATTGCATTGCATTGCATTGTATTGCACTACAAGTCATATACATAAAATATATACTTACCTACATATACTTCTTCTCTCCATGTGCCATGTGCTCGTCTTGTTGCTATTTCTATCTATATTATTTATGTATGTAATTATTTGCTTGCAATGCAATGCAATCCAACGCCGTTTCATCTTTTCTCTCCGACTGGGAAAATAATAAGGAGCAGGAGCTGGTGACTTTTTCCTTCATTCTTCTTCTTCTTCTTGGTTACAAGTTTGTTGGGTTGACGTTGACATATGATATCTATGTCTTCATTTCATGGGCCATATAATGCCCAATGGTGTACCCACAGCTTATAATAATGTCGTACTTGACTAGCCTAAGTATAAAAATTCTTTATTAAAAGATACCCAGATACCCATGATAGTCATTATCATTTCGGTCGTTTAGATTGACATTGGCATAATTACGTCTTGAAATAATTCAAGTTCTTATGAAACAATGCAACGTACTGGGTTTCCCTTTGGGAAATCCAGTACGCCGCGGACGATCCACGAGGCGATCGGTTATTATTAGGGTAGCTGCTGGCGTGGTAGTATTGGTTCCTCTTTTTACTCTTTCCTTGATTAAAAGAGATTGGAACTAATAATTGCATATTTTCTTTAGGTGATAAAAAATTGCAGTTTTTCTTCTTTCTTCTTGCAGCTTTATCTTGAATTCATTTGCGGTCCAAACTTGCCACGAATCTTCTACTCAAATTCCTTAATTTGTTCGGGAAAATCTGCAAGATAGGTTGAGAACATGGGATTGCGATGTTTCTTGAGAATAGAATTAAAATATCTTTGAAGCATAAATTTTTTATGAGGCACATTACTTTTGAAACAACCTTTCGCTGCAGCCACAAAGTGATATCCTGAGACCCTTTCTCCTCGTCATAGTCATAGTCATCTTCATCGTCATCGTCATCGTTCCGTCCTCGTCCCTGTCCTACTCCTCGTCCTCCCATCTGCAGAGATAAGACTTATATAATAGAGAATGCGTTATATTCTATCTGATTTTGGTTTTTGGTTAAGCGTGCTGGGTAGAGGAACTCTAGCAAATTTTTTCCGGATAGTACAATTTATCAAGGGGAAAATCTATAAATTCTATTTCTAAGCTCATACTACTTTCACTCGTATATTACATAGAGAGGCATTAAGGGAGAGGATAAATCATAGAAACTTTCTAACCCACCGAAATATTTATATTATCCACTCCACACACGCTCTGGAGTGGTGTGGTGTGGTACGGTGGTACGGTGGTAGTAGTCTCTCCTCGGACTCGATGGCTAAAAAGAAATATGTATGTATGTATAACTGTACACAGTCGTATGCATACCTCTACAATGACTTTATGTTTCCTCGACACTTTTTTTTATTTATAGCTAACAAAAGTTTTTCAAGCAGTATCGAGATGTCGTAAACGGTAAAAGGAAAAAACTAGGAATACTTGAACTACGACTATATTACTTATATGTATATATAGTCACGAGTTATAGGAAATAATAAATTGAAATTTCATATAAATAAAATCTTATCGAAGCCGTAATAAACGGTAAGGGTAACGATGGAAAAAACGTGAAACGTAAAAACACATGAGAATTTCTTTTGAAATTTTTTCACGAGAATAACAATAAAAACATTTTGATCCACACCCATTCACACAGAGACAGAGCAGAGCAACAGTATTAAATTATATGTAATCGAAAAAAAAAGAAGCAAGTTTTTCCTTTTTCCTTCTCTAGTTTGAAATTCTAGTCTCCGATTCTGGTTTAGTGCTGTTAGCTCTTGTCTTTTCCTTTGATAGGTATACGCCCATACTTCATATAGATTTCATCTTAATCCTCCTTGTCAAGTGTATGTGCATATGTAGGTATGTGTATAGGAACTCGGAGAGTGGTTTGTATGGATTCTGTGTATATTACAAGTGTAGGCTTACCTACCTAGGTATAAGCTATATAGGCTCACATATGTATACTTGCCCTACACCACTGGCAACCATGATCCAACCATGTTATGAAACAAGAACAAGAACCAGGACCAATTGACTTTAAATTTGTATACATTTATACAAAAATATTCGGGCTTGAATGATCCGTATGGAATGGATAAATATGCATTTCGTGTTTTTACTGCAGTCAAGCTAGGAGCTTTTACTCTGGATGTATACACTGTAAAAACTAAAGAATCTTAGACCAGGAAAAGATACATCTTGATCGCTAGAAACCTACGCGTATTCAGAAAAATTATGAAATCGTTTAGGATTCATCGGAAGTACATCAATGGCACATTAAAAATGCATCTTGGACTAAGAATTTTCGTTTTAACAATTTTGAAACGTTTCAAAACATTCATTTTCAATAAATTTTCATGCGTTTTAAAATGTCCTTTTTTAACAATTTTTGAACGTTTCAAAATTTTCTTTTTTAACAATTTTTGAACATTTCAAAATTTTCCTTTTTAACAATTATAAAACCTTTCAAAATTTCATTTT
Source organism: Ptenothrix huangshanensis (assembly GCA_036851915.1). Lineage (NCBI taxonomy): Eukaryota > Metazoa > Arthropoda > Collembola > Symphypleona > Dicyrtomidae > Ptenothrix > Ptenothrix huangshanensis. Next base: position 6,967 of record JAAXYX010000256.1, on the reverse strand, counting down.
CAATAATATTTAAACAATTCAAAATTTTCTATTTCAACAATTTTTAAATTTTTTGTATTTTTCTGCTTTAATTGTTATTCGTTTCGAACTTTCGTATTTCAACCACTTCCAAACGTTTCAAAATTTAAAATTTTTTAAAAATTTCAAAATTTCGTAATTTAACAGTATTAGTGTAGCACATTTAGTGTATCAAAACGAAGTAAAAACAAATCTTGGACCGCCAGATGCAATTTAATTGCACTTGAGATCTTTAGACGCATTTTACAGATAGGAGTACTTGGGATGTTATCCAAACAGCATTCATACCGAATTATACGAAATACAAATAGGTTTTTGATGTTTAGATGCAACCCGTTTTGACAATGTACGCAATAGATCCCCGAATCACTGCACTGTAGGTTTATGGTGACGCGATACTATTTCTATTTAGCTGCCTGCAATTGTATCGGGTAAAAGTTACAAGTTGGAACAGGAGTAGAAATATTATGTCTCCTAACTTCTTTGACTAGGCTACACAAAGATACCTACAGTGTAGTGGCGGTGGTTATTGTGTTCGCCAAGGCACAATGGAAGATAAATGTATGCCTTTGAGCTTCGTTTTGAAGCCTGAGTTTCGGTAGCTGGCTGGATCACAACTCTAATGTATATGTATGTGGAAAATGGAAACTCTTAGATTTCTTCCTTATCATCTTCGTCTCCGTCCTTATGAATGCCTTCAGACTAACAACTACCGTTCCCTGGTTCAACCAATACATTCTCGTCCTGCTCCTGGTCCTTGTCCTCTATAACTGGGCCTGGCTTTGGTTTTGGCTTTGGTTTTGGTTCCTCTGTCCTTGTCCTTGCTGTAGTTCTGTAGTATCCTGGCCTAGCCTGACTCAGTTATAGACGGACGGAAGATCCTTTAAAAATACATATCTCTGTCTCCTCCTTTTGCATAAATAGTTACAGTCGGAGAAAATGAGAAGTTGTAGAAAGAAAAAAGGAAAACTCAGATAGTACTTTTGCACATAGAGGGAATTTGTAGGATTCCTTCTCTTTTTTTATTATTCTTCCCTCACAACGTTCACATAAATATGTGTACATTTCAACTCTTTTATCCTCTTTCTGGGATATCATCCTCAAAAATCTCATTACTCACTTATCCTGTCCTCTATGCCTCGTTGCACGTTACGTTTTTAAATCTAGTCTATGTATGTAATGTAATGTAGTCCCTTCAGTTAGAGCTTGAGTTTGGGTGAGGTTAATGCCAGCGAAATGATGGGGAGTAAACCAAACCAAAACCAAAACCAAAACCAAGATATCAGTGGCAGTTTTACAGTTTTACTCCTGCCTCTCTCTTTACTCTTTGTACGTGTGATAGCAATAAAGTACGATTTTAATCAAAATACAATTTCTCTTGTATATTTAAACCTAGCAAATATTTGTAGGCGTGGACGAATCCAAGCATCTCGGTTCTGTTTTCCTCAATTTCAAACTCACACCAGTGCAGTGGGGAAGATACTTGAACCAGGTTTTATAAGCTTATAGACACTTCATACGGAGGTAATTCTAGGAAAGAACGGCTAATACTGGTAGTAACATTTTTGAGTGTCTTCCAGCTTGTGACTTCGTGCTAGTTTTGGTTTAAGTCGCGAAAGAGATTATTTGGATGTGCTTCATCGCGTTTGGCACGAAAATGTGATCGGTGCATTTTTACTGCAGCCAATCATCACATCATATCATATCATTTATGTAGGTATATATGGTAGAAGATAAGCATAAAGACCGTGAGATTTATTGGACCCAGAACCAAAACCAGAACCAACACCAAAACCAGGACCAGGACCAGGACCAGAACCAGGACCAGGACCAGGACCATAAGTGATGCTAATCACAAATTTTTACTGGCAACTGTTATTTGTCAATTTGATGTAGAATGGGTTGGATGCGGCATTATGCGTTCGGTAATTAGTTTGAGTGTGTATGAGTGCTTTCGTTTCAACTTGGAGGATACAAGTCAAGTCATTCATAAACTTGGATTAGAGTCTCTGCTTTTACCGGACAAAGGAAGGGGAAATAGGAAAGAAGATATATGTAGGTACCTACGTGTTATTTGGTTCGGATGTCAGCTTTTGAACGTAAGAATCTACTTACATGTTCATTTCTAGCCTTTTGTGCAGTATATACATACATACATTATACACATGTACATATAAGCAAGAAGCCATAGAGCTTGAATAATCCAGCTTGCAAATTCATTCACTCAAGCACAACATGTAAGTAGAGTAGGCATTTATCTGTATAGTAATAGTAGGAGTTATTGAACTGCAGGTTACAGCCTTACAATAGCAATTCTACATCTACGCATCTTTTAAATTTGCTCACTTGGGCACAAGTTAAAATTGTGCTTGCAATCCCTATCTGTACATGCATTCGAAACAAGATTATAGTTCCATCAGTGAATTCATACCAAATCTACTAATAACCATACACTGACACAATTCTCCGTAGTTCATTGGAGAACTTGGGACTGTATGTAATTGACGGAGGAGTTCTTATTTGTACTAGAATCATCCGTAGGTACATGCTTCCAACTACCATCTTATTTTAATCCTTAACATCTCTTACTACATATTTAGGTACTAGATATACTACTCTGTTACAATATACGAGTAATACAAGGGATTAAAATAAGGATTAAAGCTCAGTTTTTCCCGTGTAGGTACGTTCTCCTATCAACTTGCTATCCATTTGTGAGCTTTTCAACTTTTGTAATCCATCTGTAATAATTACTGCTACGAAACTCTCTGTCTGTGTATTTCAAGTATTTCAACTTACTTTAGTTCCACTTTCTCAAGTGGATCGTAGCAATCTTTCAAAATAATCCTGGGGAAAACCCAGGGCTTCATGCTATACCAGTGCATTTGTGAAATTGCCATGGATGGATGTTCCAAATAGTTTTTGTGATGTTGCGGTTCTGACCTGGCTCTTGTTCCGATCAACCACATATTTTCGGAGGGCACTTTATCTGTGTAAACGGAGCTGTAGACAGGACAGGTAACTTCATCGGTGATTTGTTCCAATGAAGAAATGCACTAAAGTTTCCCCTCAAATCCGCTCGTTTACTCCTACTTTTTACTCCTGCTTTCGAATCACCGAGATTCCTATCCAAAGTTCAAAGTGAAGTGAAAACTTCACGTTTAAAGCTGACTGACTGTGCAGTGCTCTTCTGTGTTGTGCTGTGCTGGGCTGTGTTAAGCTGTGCTCACTAGTTTTAGGGTTGACGCCAAACCAACATCCAAGTTTGAATTGACGTTGACAGGTGAAGGGTAGAGGTGGAGATCCAACAGGCATCTTTATTATGTGTAGGTATAGGGTATAGCTATCCTGGTAGTATTAAAATAAATGCAGTTGACCTTAATGCTCTGCAATTTTTTACGGGACTGAGGGCGCCCTGGGTATATCTTTGTATATACCTAATCAGTATGAATATAGATGTTGCTGGATGGCCGTATGCATGTACAGGAGTCATCTCTGCATGAGATCAACTTGGAAAAGCAACGATAAAAAGATTTGGAGTGTAGGGATGTGAGATGTGGATAAAGAGAAAAAGAGAAGCTCCTGAAGATCGTACATACATGAGTAGCGTAGCATATGGCTTCTAATTCTTACTTCGGTGGTCTTGTCTCCCTGGGTTCAAAATAAATCAGACACAACAAGTCAAATAAGTAAATACAGAAATATGGTACAAGTCTGCACATTGTTCCTTCTTGGTTCTCTGAAGACTAAAGAGTAGTCAGTAGTGAAGAAAAATGAAGAGGGCGTATTTATTAAAGTTAATGTTACATGCCAGGAGAAATGGGTAAAGGTTATATGATTTATTTGCGAAAGAATGTTGAAACCAAGGTACCTATGTGTGTACACATACCTACATATTATGTACCTACACATACCTATGCAAGAACCCAGTTGAAAGAGTGGAGTTGGAATTGATGCTGGATTTGGAGCTGGAAATGTGGAAAGCTGTAGAAGTGGCAGTGACGCTCACGCTTTATCTCATCCTTATCCACCAAAATCGTGTTATCTTGTCTCGAGAAAGAGAAACACTGCACTGGTTTTATTTATGTAATCCCTAATAGCATTTTTATTAGTGGCTACGCAGATACTCCCCAGAACCAGAAGCAGGTTATTAAAACCATATAACCACACACAAATTGCCTTATGTTCAGTCAGCTCAGATCAGTCTGAAACAGTCTTTGCTATATTATATTATGTACGTATGTTGCGAAATCCATAGCTTCACTTTCACTTTCACTTTAACTTTCACTTCCACTCTACTGTTGCGGGTCTAAAGACAAAGTCAAAATCAGAGCCTAAGCAGCAAAGTCTTGTTGACCTCCATATAGGTATGTAATACTCCCTGTAGAAACAACATTCTTGTTGAGAGGCGTACGGTATTTTACAATCAGAGTCACAGACAACAAGGAGAGAAAGAACGAAGGCATTTCCCCCGTTCCTCTTCTTCTTCTCTCAGGGTATCCTCCATACGGCTGTCAAGAATTTCAACGGTGAAGCCTTTCAAGTTTCTCTAACGGATAGGATGCACGATGATTTAGATGCAGAAAGCCCACGTAGGTATCTACCAACTTGTATTTCCACCATATCCCGTCCCACAAAGTCAGTAGAGGTAGCATACATCTAAGAGCTGGCTGTTGGAGGAAAAGGTAGAGAAAGAGATGGATCAGAGGAATGATGAGTGGAGGTGGAAGTATAAAGGCACTCATAGGAAAGTACCTACCTACCTTTATACTTTATACAGTAGTAGTAGCAAACATGACTTGGTTCAGCTTGGATTTTGTCTTGGTCTTGGTTCTAGCTTCAGTTTACCTGTAGACTGGAAGTTTACACACCTGTAGGTCATAGTCAAAGCCAGTACCAAAGCCAAAGCCAAAGCCAAAGCCAGAACAAGAACCAGAACCAGAACCAGAACCAACCTTAAAAATCGAATTGAAAGTTTAATTTATGCTTGAGTAGTCGACATTCGCCTTCGGAATCTTGGGGAGTTGGGCAATTCGTGCAAATACAATTTATATACGAAAAGTTTTCACTTATCTTCACCTTTACAATGAAATCCCATCTTCCCCCACCCGTCACTTCCACAGTGAAGACTAAGGCTTCAATAGATTTAGGTAGGTAGGTGTAGGTACCTACCAATGTATCTACTACATATCTGGAAGCGATAGCGGTATAAGCTAAAGTTAAAAACTACAAGGTATTTGTTTTACATATTTCCCAGATTACCTTAAGGTACGAGTCGGAAGAAAGGTGAGGTGGGTTTATGAAGAAAATTGTATTGCTCTCAAATTCCCCATTCCCTTCCACGGCTGTTATTCGGTTGCGTAATATGTATTCAAATTCAAATTGTTTGGCTCCGTCAAGCCATGACTCTCTGTGCCTATGAACCTGTCCATTTGTATGCATACATTGATATACATAGGTATGTAGCTACTATGTAATGTTCTATTTGTGTAGACACTGACGTCGAGAATAGCTGATTTTGTAATAATAACGAAAGTGGAGTCGTACTTTTACATTTGCCACTAAGGACTTAGGACTACGGAGTAAGGGAATTTGGAAAAATCACTATAGTGTTATCAGTGGGGATATTGATATATAGGTAGTGGGTGTGTAGTATGTATGTAGAGATAGAGGATGGCCTGTTATGGGATGGGGATGGGTATGGGTATGGGTATGCAGATAGCAGACGTAAAATTTGGGTAGTAATAAATTGGCAGAGAAAATTTGAAAAAGCTCTATTCATTCTCGTGTGGGGTGTGCATGTGTCGGTGCGAGTGCTGGTGGCAGTGGTAGCGTGTAATGTAATGTAATGTAATGTATCTCGGGTTTTAGACATACTCATCCCCTAGGATCCAATGAATATGTAGTTTGAGCGTACAGTTCCATGCGCCGGCAAGTCACTCGGCTCTTCTCTGCTCTGCTCCACATACAGCGAGTAAAAGTTGGAAACTTTTTCGCAACTTCAAACACTTTGTGTAAATTCATTTTCGAAAGGATAATAATTTATAAGAAGATATCTCTCATGAGCCGTAGCTATTTCAGAAAATATAATTACTACTCAACTTTATTATTACACTAAAGTTTGGAATGCAAATTCGGGAATCAAGTAGATTTCCTTTTTTTGGGCAAAAGTTAAGTTTGTTATGTTAGTTTTCCAACCTTTACCTTTGCCGTTATCGTTGACTTTACCTTTGCCTCCGCCTTCTCTCTTCCTAGCGACATGCAATATTAAAACGATTAGGCTGAATAAAGTAAGCAGATGTAGAGCGTCTTGTTCCTCTACACTCTATCGCGTGTATGTATGTAGGTATATGCATTATGATACATTTGGTTTCCACGGCCACGGTCGAAATAAAAGCGGGGTTTTGCATATATTTCCTTCAAGCTTCTTCCCTCATAAGCTCTAACACACACGCGTGTTCACATGATCCAGAGAATCCAGCATCCAAAATTCACAATCTAAATCCAGTACAAGTACATACAACTACAAGCAATATGTACGTAATAAAAATAAAGATAGAATATTCAAACATTAGGATTTCGCTTAAAGCCGATTAGTTTTTTTTTCTGGGTAGTTGTAGGACTCATGTATGTGTTGCTGTTGCTGGGATGATAGATGAGATGCTACGGATAGCAAATTAATTTACATGGGGGAATTACATATTTGAGTAATTACTTATCTGCCCCATATGGATGGAATTCTGACAGGGAGAGAGAGAGAGAGAGAGAGTGAGTGGAAAGTGAGAAATTTGAAGGATGAAGAAGGAGGACAAGGATACGAGTAGCTGTGGAATAGGAAAGAAAATCCCGGACTGCCGGGAAACATTGTTTATGTGTGTATTTGCATTGGATTAGGAACTGGATTGCAAGGATTGGGTTTTCCGGTTCCGGATCCAGATCCAGATCCAGA
>JAAXYX010000255.1:0-48622 GCA_036851915.1 Ptenothrix huangshanensis | reverse complement strand
ACGCTCTGTTGACCGCGCTCTGGTGACCGCGCTCTTTTGATCCGCGATCTTCTGACTGCACGATCTTTTGACCACGCTCTCCTGACCCACGCTCTTCTGTTCACGCTCTTCTGACCGGTTACCTGTGCATTGCAATAGAATGGAGTGAAGTGGAGTGGAATGCAATAAAAATAATGGAATCATCTTAAAAAGTCAAGATTCCTCGCTAATTACGATTTCTTGGGTCAGGTAAAGTTAGGAATGACGCTGGGTGCATGGTACATATAACCAAGAATTAATTCCAAGTCAAATTTCGTACGTACTAATTTCGAGTAGCAATTTTGACTCGGAGGTTGATGTCATCACGTATGTATGCCCACATATCACCTACATCTACATCAGAGCAGAAGACAGGTGGGATATCATACCCCTACTCAAAAAGAGTAATGAAGAAAAAATAAAGAATATGATAAAATGTTTAGTTAGTTTCTTTTTTATTGGCACTTTCTAAAACCTGCATGAGCCACACATAACCGTACGGTATCTCTTCTGCATCTGTGCAGTATGTTGGAATCACAAAACTACCAGAGATGATGTTCCATTCCATGGCATCATCATGAGACATGAGAGTATAGGTTAGTGTTGGTTTCTATGTTGGTAATAATACTCAGATTAACGTTAACGCGGTTCTAAGTGAGCAAGATTTCATCTCATAAAACCATCCTCAACTCTTGACTTGACCCACGTTGTTAGTATTCTCCTAGAATATACCTACCTAATATATATGAGCACATGAGCATGGTGATGGTGGGAAAGAATAAAGTATGGAAACGTTAACGTTTGTTCGTTGTTTGTGTGGCAGACTTTGAGATACGAGGGACTCTGATGACTCTGACTTACGGACATTTCTCTGCACTCCTTACTTCATTTGAATTAACCAGAGTTCACTAACTTAGAACACATAAGTTAACTTACTAATTAAGCAAGATTAATGGAGGTCGTTTATTTGCATGTAAATATTCTTCATTCTATGAGTGGGTCAGCTATCCAATAGAATATGAAACGTGCGCAGAGGCGTAAAATATGCATGCTCCTAATAGCATTCTTCCATACACCAAAAAGGAATTTTAAATTCGAAACCATTTCTAGGTTTGCAAGTCGACGGACGGGTTGACTGGCTGCTACAGTACCTATACATATACAGATGAGGTATAATAAAAAGTTAGTTACCTACCTTCTTGCTATTAAAACTAAAACACAGAATGACCACAAACATTACTGTTACTGTATTTCCGATTTGTTGGGTATTTTATATGCGCATTCAACAATCTGGATCATTTGCATGCATATTTCGTACCTACCTACCTACCTACCTACCTACCTACCTCCACATGCACTCATCGTCATCGTCAGTCATTTTCACCAACGAATCTAACAAAAAGTTGCCGTTGTCAAATAAAATAAACCAAGCATTACATTGTCTCAAATCTTTTGAAAGTTCAGAGTTAGCTTCTTCTTCATTCCATGAATTTCCACGAACTCAGCTTACAAACAGAAAAAATAAATAAATAACGAATCAACCAAATCGACTTCCTTGTTTTTTTTCAAATAAGTCAACCTATTAGGATTTTTAAACTTTAAAACTTTCTCATTCTAATAATACTACATAATATGAAAATAATTGTGTGGCACAAAGCCGAAAAACTTTTTTGAGTCTAGCCATACAAAATGTAAATTGTCTATTTTTCCTGCTCAGTTTCATGCACAGAATAATTCTATTTATTTATTTATTTTCATTGGAGTAACAAGATAATGATTGCGGTTACAATCACAATACGACATCTACCCTCAGTACTGCCTTGTAATACCTACTGCACACCTTTATTCAGGACAAATGTGACTCGATCTTTCACTCGACTCAGCGTTCTTCTTCAAAACTTCAAACCAAGCCGTCTGAAAACAAGCGAGTTTAATTAGCACATACCGAACTCAAGATGATAAGTTTGAGCAGGTTCACGTACCACATCATTAGATTCGGAACAACAACACCATAATAACAGAATAACAGTCAATTTGCCAATTTATTACAAAGAAGTACATGATCTGAGCCAAATCGATTGAACCCAAGTGACAACGACGAAGAACACGCCGATGAAATGACTACGTCTACCTTTTGAATAAGGAAATTACTTGTTGGCATGAAGCATGCAGCCATAAAATCTGATAGGAATTATATTAATCTGATTTCATAGTCATTCATCTAATTGTGACCGAATGATGCCGACCGAAGTCAGTGGAGAATCAAGTGATTGACTCAAATTATGTAGCTGGAGGCAAACGTGCGTTTAGTATCTTTTATAAAACTAATATATATAAGAGAAATACTTGAAATACTTCCTGCAAAAACAGCTCTTTGAAAACCAAACCAAACCACAAAAGAGCCTCAAAGGGATTTTAGTGGTTGCAGAAACCTTAATCGCTATAAGTATCTACGTACGACGCGAGAAAACCTCTGCTTTTATTTAGTCAAACACAGTGTTTTTACACTGAAATTCAACCATCAGTTTTAAGTCTTGTATATAAAAACCGCCCACACGCAGAATTCTCCTGAATTTGCACACAAACCTATATTTTCAAACCATTTTTATGCATTTGAATGTGATATCTAAATTAAATTTCTGTCTTTCCACTGTCTACTTTGCATATAGACCTAGGTAGGTACGTAAAGAAGCCGATGTCTGTGTAGGCGTGAGAAATATACCGTAAATGTACTTAAAATGCTAAAAGACACTCTCGGACTCTCGTATTACTATGCATATGTCCTCTACGTCTACGTCTACACCTTTGATTCTATTCTATCGCTTTCTTTTAATTCTGCACGCCATCTCAGCCTTGCTCAACTTGAGCAACACAACCGCCGACGCCGACGACATAAATTCATTCTTTTCACGTTTTATGCCGCTCGGTAAATAGGAGACATTTAGAAAATATGTAGGTAATTATATGTAGTCTCCATTTGGAATCAACGTTTTGCTTTGAATTTGACAAGGGTTTGATAGAATTAGCTGATCTACATTTTCAATTTTAGAGATGTACACAAGTATAAGAGTGAATGCAGCAGGTATAGATATGTCTCTATATCTGTATTCCCTAGATAGCGTATAGTGTGACTAGCTGAAACTAAAATTAAACGATTCGATCATTGCCAACAAAATCAAGAATCGATGTTAGATATATCATGTTATGTTGCAAATGATCTTTGATTATGAATCTTTACAATTACCCCAGCCAAGCCCCATGCATGTCCTCTATCTTCAAGGATGTCCTAAACTCAAATTTAAGCAATTTAATGATACTACATTATCAATCAGAGTGTACGAAGATTTTATGATTTCTCATCGTCAGTGGGTAATCGTCAAGCATAATATACTGCGGCTATCAAATTACTTGAACAAAACAAAGGAGAAAAAAGATACTTGAATGTATTGCAATTGTTCCAATGATTATTAATTAAGATTTGGACAAGCACAAACGACTCAAACTTTTATACTCACTGCCACGTACATAAGTACCTAATAGTTACCATATCAGCAACCTGAGCTGTGTGCAATTATCTGTATCGATGTACACAATATTTGTAAGCATAGCTCTGCCTAGCCTAGTACAAATCACCAAGTATCCGAGCGAGTTGAACTGCGATCTGTGATGTCTTGCCTTGGTTTGTTGATTTGATGTAGCATGCATAAATATACTTGTGCATAAACGACGACTATATGCGAACAGCAGAGGAGATTGAAGATTAAAACCACCAAACCGTCGCCGTGAGATCAGAGATCGGGTGTAGAAACATTTAACTGTTATTTGCATCTTACAACACTATCAATCAATCAAATTTCATATTACAGTCGGTACTATGTGCTAATTCATAGCCTATCTAAAGGTAATAATTATTTATCAATTCTGCATGCATCGAATAAAAATCCATATCTGACTACAGTCAGTCAGTCATGGGTACAAATCGTTTCTAATAAAAAATGTATAACGATAGACAGGCCATGAGTTGGTCAGACAGACGTCAAACAGAAAACCCATGACTACTGTTTTATCTACTAACTATCAGGCACTAGGTATATGTATACCTACTGCTACTGACCTACTCGGATGTCTACTGTCCATTTACATCTGATTACCTATCATAGGTTCATACACATTGACAGAAAAGCTTCCACTAAATGAATAACGCTAGTATGACTATTACAAAATACCCGTAGTAATTATAGGCAACTTAAGCGTGTAAAATTGAATTAGGTTTATATGCTAGTCATTTGCTAAAGTTCAGATTTAGTTTTTAAAAGCAGGAATGTATTCAGATAAGTGAGAAGCGACGTTTAGGTCACAAACCAAGAAAATTAATTGCTTATAATAAACCAGATTCATTCATTGTATGTAATTATTAATACCTACTAGGATGGAAACTATAAGCGTATTGTAATAACTCATTCCTTTTATTTTCGGGTCCCGAGTGCATCAGCATGCATATCAAACAAAGCTAATTAACCCCTAATTACCATTAGCATCATGCCATTAAAAAAGCCTGTGATGAATGAAGGTATTTAAAGAAAATTAATCACAGAAATGAAAGATAAGTTGAAGAAGGCCAAGGACAGAAATGGGATATCCCGTTATTAGTGTTTGAATACAGCTGTAGGATCAACATTCTCAATTTATACTTATTGTGATGATGCGATTGAAAGAAACAATACTTGAAATAACTTGAACAACCAGCATTATAATAAACTAGTGTAAGTCGCCAGTCATGTCTCCTGTCTACGGGCTCCCCCTCTCTATGTACTATGTATGTACCTCCATATAGATTTGCAAAATGTGTTGTATACATAACATGTGAGTATGCAGAACGGGTTTTAACCTAATGTGAAATGTAATTAGGAGTCTATACCAAAACAGACATCTGGAAATAAGCACGTAGTTACAAGCAGTATCGTTAGTTGATAGTTATGAGATGTACACAGTATGTGGAGAGACGGAGGTGTGGGAGATGGAACTTTAACGACGAGTAAACTTTAATGCTAAAATGACAGGACAGGACAGACTCCTCAAAGTCTTGAGTGATCGTCAAAAGTACATTGACGTTTCAGATTCAAACAAAGTCAGTCCCATAAGCCATAAGCAGTAAGCACATGTGTATGCTTGTGCATATTTCAATGCATTAACTCAATAGCCTTGTTAATCACGTTTATTTTATTTTTCGTTAAAGCTGACCCACAAACCAAGAATTTCTAAATAGTTGTCATTGTCATTTTGCATTTCGTCGATCTGAACTTCTTCTCTGACGCATACTTGCGGCTCTCAGCTGTATTTGTACATGATATACACACACACGTAGGTGAGGATGATCCATTCATCTTCATAGTCCGTGTGAGCATCAAAAATATATTTTTATTGGTTACCTACACCACTGTCAGTTGCATACTGATGCGGTTGTGATCGTCCTCCTATTTAATTTCCAACTCTTGTACACTTCATGCAGATACATACAGAGGAACAACAGCATGAACACAGAATTCAAGATAGACAATACCACACCTTCTCCAATGATACACAGCTGGGTTTCCCAATTTCAAATATCAAATACCCTGTTTATTTTCTTTCTTAATGTGTTTCACTCACTCTAACCAAATACCAAGGGCATATGGCTTATGGTTGAGTGAAAAACGCTCAAACTACCTATATTGTGTTTTCAATTTTTTTAAAGAAGCAATGAATAGAGGTATTATTCATTATGTATTATCAACAAGCATAAATGCATAATAATCATCATTTACTCCACAGATTCGATTAAAAGTCCACAGGAAAATGTATGAAGTTGCGAATGGAAAATCAGTAAATGTTTGATGATAGACTAGAATTTCAAAGTCGGTAAGACACCAAACAAAGTTGTCTCCGTTGATCCTTGCAAACAATGACTGAAGACAAAAGAAACTACCCAATCCGAATATCTGCACCGTTAATCCCGACTAAACCACTTGCATTCTTGCCGCTAATGAACTTTGCATTATCATTTGAGAAATTTTATCTCCCTTTAAATGGAACTTAACTTATATACCTATGCACCAATAGTAACTATTCGTAAGAAGAAGAAGAGAAGAAGAAGAAAAGAAAAGAAAAGCCTTGAGCTGAGGGCTGAGCTCTCTCAAGCCACAACATTTAACATACCTATATAGGTATCCTATAATCCCAAACTGCAAACTACAAAACGATGTTGTTAACTCTCTATTATCTTTCAAGTCTTAAGAGAATATAAATCGACGAAGAATTGAGTAACTTAAGAAAGCAGAGAATAAACAAAGAAGTCAGCCAAACAAAAGACAAACTCCTATTCTGGAAATAAGACCAAGCTTGAAAACCTGATAAACATCAACACCACGATAATCGTGTCTTTGAAGAGTTAAATGTAGTTGAAAAACAAAAAAATATTATTGCTCAGATTAGCTCAAAAATTAATAGAGAGAGACTTGGTTTCAGATAAAGAGCAAGGAGTGATTTCTATGTAACCAAAGCAAGTTCGACCCGGCACAATTCGGTAAAGGTAATACTCATACATACATACGTAAATAGATGATCTAATAAATAAAAATACATAAGTACCTGTTAGTTATTTTCTCTACGGTTCGAAAACTAATAGCAATAAATAAAATAAATAATAATAAATAAATCATGCGATCAAAAATAAATCGTTTTCACGCAGGCATTTGATTTCACACTTAGACCTTACAAGGTATAGATATAAAGTAGGTACTGGACGAGGAACGACAGCAAATACAACGACAACCGTTGTAAATAAAAATTGAGCAGGAGAAGGACACGGCACGATACAAGAGTACAATATGTACCTCGGTACCTACTCAAACTACCCCTTGTTGGACTGCTGATGATACAAACTACAAACACCTGGATAGATACTCGTAATGTAAGTTGGATGTAAGTTCTTGTTGTCAGAGTCAGTAAGTCATGAGTGAGTGAGTGAGTGAGTGAGTGAGTGAGTGAGTGAGTGAATGAGTGAGTACAAGTGCTTCGTGCATTTACGTGTAACTAATTGTACGGTAAAGGTAATAGACTGGATGGAATCTGAGGTGGATACTGCTCAACGTTGAAATGTTGCTACTGATGATAAGGTGAGACTTTGCATGTGCACAGGAAATGTGAGAGACTTTAAAGCCAAAACCAAAGCAAAGCAAAGCAAAGAGCACAAGGTTTACTACAATCTTAAAACACTGAGCGAGCGTGGTTAAGATTTTAATAAATGAACTGTAATGTTCCAACATGACATTTATGATTAGATGAGACTCTCAATTTCTCTTCTATCTAGTAGGTAGTACTTAATCTAAATCAGCGTGAGAAATTAATCTTATTTTGCCCTACTTTGACCTTTTATGGTCTTGATGGGCTGAGCAATAGGTACGACATGAAATCCTTTTATTTCACAATCTTCCCAACAATCATCTTCTGTCTGTACACTGTACGACGGATGGATGGACGAACGGATGGATAGATGAACAAAATAACAGTTACCTCAAGAATTCATGATGCGATCCCGATCCACAACACGACTTTAATACAATGTATCATGGCAGGGGGAATTTTTATTTACGATGATACCATCCACAGACATCATGCGAATGCCAATGATACATCACCACACGGTGCAGTGTCTTCGTTTCGTTTCATCTCGTCTTCTGAGGCGATCATCAATTTCACAATTACGGCGTCACACATTCAATATTCATAATATGATCAGACCAGAAGACTTGAGACTTGACTAGACCAGCAGAAAACGATTAGACGATTCGATGGATCATCCATCGATATAGTTCAGGCTAACATAACGCTAATAAAGGCTAACGCTAAAAAGACAAGACTAACGCAACGCTACGACGACTAACGCTGTGACCAACAAACAACGTACCACACACAAGCATTGTTCTTGTCTTGATTATCGTCAGTGTTCATCGCTCATCCTCATCTCAGCTTTTGTCGATGTCGATATTAAGTGTTCCATTTAAACCATTTCGTACAGTATTGCTCACTGCTCCTACTCCTACCTCACTAAAGACTGCACACTAGCACACTTCACATTAATTATCAATCGTAACAGTTTCTGAGTTTCTTTTCCTTGCATCTCAAACCTGGCTTCATTTCATTCATCGCCATCCCATAACACACCGCACCGGTTCAGGTATTCAAAACTTCAAGGAAATGGTCTTTTAAATTAGAACATTTTCAAGCCTGCGTTAAGTCCGGTGAATTCAGATTCACCATCCACCATGTAAGAATGTATACGTACATAGTTGGTAGCCATATTTATATATAAGTCTTATATATGGAACACCATTCTCATTACTCATTTTGCATGCTGAGGACCTGAGCAGTAATATGTTGTTATTATTATTACTATTCCGAATTTCTTTGAATTATTTCACCTGACCTGGTTCCTGCGGTTAGACGTCTAATCCAGACTTTAGCTCTAGTTTGAATTGCAAGGAATAAAAATAAAAATGTTCGCTCACCTCCACCAGTACCAGCACAACAAGCTCAACCGTCACAGTTTGCATGAAAGAATTCGACGTAGGAACATTAACAATGACGAATCAGAAATTATCATAAACCTCGTGCACAAGTAACGGGAATTACAGCTTTGTAACACCATTATGTTATGGTATGGTACGCTATGGTAATGTTGAGGATAATTCGAACGACCACGACGACAAGCTGTAGAGGTAATGATGAGCCATCATTATTGTTGTGGACTCATGTAAAGAACGTTAGAACACCAAAGCGTAACACTCTTCACAAAGTTCACAATTAGCCAATCAATAGCTTTCACATAAATATTCAAACGACACCGTCCAGTTTGCAACTTGAAATTATTACAAAATTGTTAAATTATGTCCCAAAATACGTAGGTACCTACACAAACACTTTACCAGACTTTCAGGTAAGCGAATATTTTGCACTGCAGTGTAATTTTTCCATTTACAATCAGAGTTATTTATTGCTTGCAGGTTAACTGCACACCATATTTACCTCTATATGCATCTTGGAGTCTGCTGTTTGAACCTAACAATTTCTTTAACGTTTGAATAATCACTGCCGACAATTGCGGGTTTCACAGTGATTTTTTTGTTTACTGCAGCTGCATATGCATGTCTAGCATTACGTATTCCAAGTGATATGACATCTAATTTAGTCCCAATGCTCTGGCTTTGATGCTTGCGGGATACTCAAATCAAAGACCATTTTGTAACAAAAAGTTAACACATTGCCATCGATTGAGAAGAAACACACGTAGATAGTAGGTTGTAGCTGAATAGTAGTTACGGATACAATATAATCACGCCTACGAGTGAGTACCAGCACTTTGAAATTAAATTATTTTAGTTAGTCGAATAAAACTACCTAGCTACATACCAAATCGTGTGACATGCATGCAAACTATCTGCCAATATAAATAATGACTCCACAGAAAACGTGCAAAGTGTTTTAAAATTGGAATCAAACGAAAAATCATGTTCATGCCCTGCTGTACTCCACTACACCATATCGCTAGTGCTAGAGACAGAGTCTGTGTCAGACATGGTTGTGGAGTGAGTGTGCTGAAAATAGTCTTGAAATGAACCTTGTGCAAAATATACATAACTATTGGTAAAGTGAGAAATCTTTTAAAATTGATATAAAAGGAAATCAGTCATATAATTACCTATAGCTTGCGTTTGACACTGCACTACGTAGGTATGGACTCAGGTTGAGGTTGAGGTACATCTGTATTTGTAATAATTATTGCCGTATAAAGACAGTGAGACAGAGAAACATCGAGATTGAGACCGAGGCACATGCATCCAATATAATGTAACACATACGAAAGGATACGTTGATAAAAGCCATTTCGCTAATCATTCAAGATGCATTTTATGCTTGTAATACTGAGACATGAAAACTGTCGAGATTAACGCCGGAGGCCATCAACCACCTCAATCTGTCTCATTTCCATACAATAAATACATTTAGGTAGTGGTGCTTCCATTGAAAATCTTGAGCACAGCAATTACATACGAGTAGATTTATTATAGAGGAGAACACGAGTATCTATGTATCCACCGCATAAATTCTCTCTGTACACACACAAAAGTTTGGCAAATTTTGGTACGTGGTATCTTGGGTCGTTACTACTGATATCTCTGCTCAAAGGCCACTATGATCATGAAGGAAAAATATACAAAAAGTAAAGAAGAGATATCTGTGAGATCTACTGTGCTGTCTATAATACACCGTTCGATTACAGATATACGCATATTAGGAAATCAATAGAAAAAGAATATGTGGCACACAAGATTAAAATGAGGAGATCATGATGCACTATCGCAAGTAAATCGTGGGTTATATCGGGTTGCAATCAAGAAGCTATGATTCACTTCTTTAAGTGTAATTTATGCATTAATATCATATGTACACTTGGTTGAATTTTTGGGCTTTTTGGCATTTTGGAATCCTGTCGGTTAATTCAAGGTAATCTACGAAATTATAGTTACAACCTTTTCAATGAACTAATGAACTCTCAGGAAAACATTAAATTAATAATGATTATCCATTATTATTGAAGATGTAATTGTACCGTTTACACACACTTAATTGAAGTTAGTCAATCGCCGTTTTGCAGTTACAGTCAAGCACAAAACTGCTATCAAATAGTAGTGCTTGCTCACCGACTCTTCATTTTCATTAGAAAACGAGTCTTTGGAGATTCAGAAAGTTGTTACAGTACAAATCTATAATAATATACAATGTATGACAAGGATATACTGGTGTACTTTGTACTAATAAGCAAGGTGCTGGTGTTGGTGCTGGTACACTGGTACTAGGGCTAGTCTGTGATATCGATACTGTAACAATACATACTGATCGATGACATACATGAACTAACCATGAATGTGGACACAATACTTTAGAAAATTATTTTCGAGAGTTGATTTTAATCGTGAATAATTTATTCAAATAATTTAAAGATGAATCCTTGATTTGTTATTGTAATCATATTGGCATCTCGTGAAGATCGTATTTTATTTTCACATAAACAATCAACTAGCAAAATTGAGATTAGTTATAGATAAATTGTGAAATTTCCTCGAGAAATTACCATTCTTCGTCTTCATACTCACATTTAAATGTCTTATCAACTCCAAAAGGTATCTAAATGTCAAGCAGGCCTAATGATAGGTGAACATTCCAAATTGCATCTTTGAAAACGTTTATACGTAACATCAACCGTCCATTACAGGAGCGTAGTAGTAATTAATTACATGTCTCCCTTGTTCCTACTGATGCTCAGGTAGATACCAAGGAAAAAAACAAAAGTCACAAAATTTATTCAAAGATGCTTTATTATCCCTGGTGTTCAGCAATATCTTTCAAGAAAAAAATAAAGACTATAGTCGAGTACGAAAGCCGAGAGCAATAAATGTGACGAAATCAACTGAAAATCTCAAAGGTACAACACCACAACCATGCGATGGAATTAAAATAATAGCTGTGTTTTCTAAATACAGACATAATGATGATTCACCCTCAATTTTTAGTCAAATCGGAATAATCGTCGTGAGAACATTTTGAATACTCTCATCTCCCTGCAGCTATAGCTATGTACAGCTTTGCACCTCAATTTAACAAATAAGGCTGTATGTCAATAGGGGAATTTATGTCGACGTTATTCTATACTGTAACACTGTAAATATGCTTAGCAAATCTACCCACATAATATAATACCTGTAGCTACATAAATGTAGTGTATCTCCAAAGCAAGAGAAATATAATGCAGATATCTGTTCCACGGAAGAGTTCCCAATTTCACATTATTCTCTCTCTCTCTCTCTCTCTCTCTCTCTCTCTTTCTCACTCACAAAATTTTCTCACTTTTTTTCACAGAGCAGATTTGACAACAATAGAAAAACTAACTGTACAATTGATCTCTGATTGACGTGCTTTCTTGGTGGAATCGAATCTTAAAAGCAAACATTAGCAATGAGAGACGCAAAAACGGAAAATAATATCTTGATAACATCAAAACAGGGCACAGCATGGTTTCCGCAAATATCTGGTAGAATTTTTTCCTATACATATCCTCGTATAATTGCTTTCTTGCTTCTTATTATTAATGCTCCAAAGAGGTTGCGTGAGTTTGAATCAAACAGAAGACAACTTTTAATTTGACTTAAAAAGGCTAAATTAGTTACTAGTTGTACAAACTCAATCTAATATGCATATATACCTACTTTATTTTTTTTTAATCCAACACAAAGATAAATATCTCATTAACATTGTCTTGTATTACATTTTCTTCCAGTATTACTTTTTTTTCTGTTATCAGGAGTAACAAAATTTAATCATCATTATTATACCTATCTACTTGTATTGTAGGTACCTATATACTTGAACAAAAACAATTTATGCACAAGACAGAAAACCAATTGGGACGACATTTGTACAAATTAGAGACACACTAGATTATTATGTTGCTCGTCAAGTCGCCAAGCAAAATGCAGATACAAGGTAATTAATGTATAGTGAATAAAACCAGATCCCAAAATCTGAGCAAAAAGTGAATCACTGGAAATGGAGGAAAGAAATTATACATAATAGTAATAAAACAATAACAGCCGAATATTAATTTACCTATGTAGGTACTAATATTCCATCGTGTGCAGTACATTTGTAAGAAATTCTGCATGAGACTGTATTACAGATAGCCGCATTATTTCCAATTCACAAGGTATATCTACCAAACCATACTGAATAGGAACATGAGAAATTACAAAATTAAAGAATAAGAGCATTGAAGAAACTTTCAGTTTCTATAAAAGACGACATGCCCACTTTTACGTTTCATGACGTAGTCGTCTTTTCAAGTCGAAGACTGCCACTACCGGCTACGACCGTTGCCTTTACATGATTGTAAATCTACTTGAGATTAGTCCACATAACAATAAGGCAAGGCATTCATGTAACATTGTAAAAATCTCGCATCTCGCTCCTCGCTATATATCCTCCACACAAACCTGAGCAAGACAGTCCGTGGAGTTGACGTAAATGTAACAAGCCTAACGAATTGCAGTGGAGTAGCCAGCCACCCAATCTAGAGCATTTAAATGCTTTAATTTTGTAACCGTAACCTATGCCTCTATCACGTCCACATGCATCTACCTTCATACCTACATATGTGGATATATACGAACACACATCGTACGGATGCAGACAAACAGAATGAGATGTCATTATCTATTACGGCCATATCAAGAATCAGACAAAGTAAAACATCGACATCGAATCGACGTCGACAATGTATAGGGATTATAGTTGATGTTGATAGTTTGCTTGGAGGCAGCCATATACACATTAGCTAGACATGCCGTAGACATTTCTCTACGCGGACGTTGAACGAGTTCAATTTCACTTGGAAGAAACCTAAAGACAACGGTGATTCAGCGTCTCCGTAGTGTTGAATCCAGCCATGCTACAATTAGTTAACAAGTTGAACAACTAGTAGTCTTATTAAATTATAAAATCAATGAGCTACCTTACTCATTCCAAGTATCGAAGAAATCTAAATGTATATAATCTATTTAAGCAGTTGCACCCATACCGAGATACCCAACAAACCTACTAACATACACCTGGGTACATAATAATACTATACTGACTACTGACCAAGTCACGATACACGACTTGTCTCACTCGAGACAAACAAACAGGAATCTTTCTTGTTGGATGTTTACTCAGGAAAATCATTTATTAATAAATCAAAAATATCGTTCTACATTTAAGAAGTTCTTGCGGAATGAAATAATATTGGAACAATTGAAAAAGATTTTGAAAAGAAATCCGTCAGGATTTTCCGAACCCAGCCCAAGATGTGCTACATACATTGACTTAAAAACATACAACAGCTACAAAAGACAATATCAAATTGACATGGTCATTGTATTGTATCATTGTTTCGAGTCTTTTCCCCCCTCACCCCTTCCACAGACATCTCCAGTACTGTCCTTGAGTTATTGACTTGTTCGTATTTTCAGATTGAGTATCAATGTCATCGTAGTAAAATCAAGCTTGAAAGTTCACGACTACAATTTTATACTTGCAATTACAATTGTGGTTGTAATTAATCAGAATCAGATTATTAGAATCACAAGTAGTAGCTCTACGCACCAAGTCATCGTCTCAAGTGACTTCTCTTGTTTAACAATAATTAAAACAAGCGCAATCTGTGTACACACAATACCTTTTTTTTCCGCTGCCAGCAAACATGTTCCTTCTAACGATGAAAGGTAATGAATGAGTGACTTGATTTTATGCACGTTGGCGTATGTGACACTGTGAAGTGAACTGAACGTAAGTTCCTCATGAATTGAATGTATGTAATGTGTAAAGAGAGCAAAGAAAGAAAGAAGAAAAAGAGTAAAAAGGGGAAAAAGCCGTTGCTCTTTCTTCAGCACGTAATACGATATGTACAAAGAATTAAATGACGATTACCCATACTTTGCTTGCCCACTGAACTCGTTAACTTGTTTTTTCTGAAAAGTTTTTGTGCTCGCTGGAACTATTTACCTCGTTCTCTCAAAGTGCCACTGTAAGAATTGGAATTTGAGTTGCTAGGCGTTAGTAATTGTACCTGTTTGAAGAGTTAGTGAAACATCCTCAGTTTTTTCCCTGTTACAAGTTTTGCTTGAATTTTCAATGAAAAGTCTCACGGATTAACCGATTAACATTCATGTCAACAAACTGTAGCGTAATCAAACAATTGCATTGTGAACGCCTCAAAAGTAATTACCCACGTTGATTTATTTGTTCTACCGAATTTGCATAGCAATATGGGCACTCCTTTCAGCATAGTGACTGAATTGATGATGATATTCATAAAAAAAAATCAAAGTTCTGTCCCTCTGAATCGGATTCTGTTAAAACTAAAAATACAGTGCTCGTACCGACACTACCGACATATTATTTGTTTTTGAGGAACCGTGCCAAGTGCCAACTTTCAAAATATTTGTTCAACACTATAAGTAGGTGCCCTGAGATAAGATACAAAGATAACGTCAAGAGAGCCACATCACAACACAACACATGCTAAAGATAGAGTTAAATAAAGTCGAGATTCATTTCAAACGTTATTGTCTGGTCTTCCTCAAAAAAATCTTTCTCGCATAGAGCTGAATGCAAATAAATAGAAAAGATAGTTTACTGCATTACATCTGCACTGCAGTCCAAATTGCGCGTAATTAAGAACCAATTAACCTTGTTTATTCGTGCAGCAATTACTAAATACCCTTTACTCGCAATAAAATTAAATGTTCTGAAGATGTAAAAGCACAAGCTAATTGATATTTTCTATTGAGTAGCAGTGGAGACCATGACTATAGGCCTTGCATCACAAAATGCCGGTTGCTGCTAACTCGTTTTCGTTTCTCAGTCAGAGGATAAAATACAATAAAACAACGAGTCCCTTTACCTGACAAGAGAACCACGCGGGTCAGTAGATATGATTTTGATGACGTTGGTCTTGGTGTTGTGGATATTCTACACCCATCACACACTGTCATACACAAATCCACGCAACTATACATCATCGTTGAAGATGCAAACCATGCTAAAGGCAATTTTCCTTACATGCAATTCATGATATATCCGCTCATTACTAAATACCTGCCTACAATGCCACTTGCAGAAGGGAACCTTTAACATGATTTTCATGTAGACGAAAACGCATACCAGATGGATTGCAATTAAAGCAAATGAACATGGTTTGCCTCTTCAACGACGATATATGTACCTAGGCACATTACTTAAGCGCGAAGGTGTTGACTTGATTCTCGTGCAACAACAATGCAATACAAACTACACTTGTTACTCACAAGACATTAATAATTTTTAAATGACTGCATATGACTATGACCGCTTTTCCGAACATATTAAAAAATGCAAATCTTTATGCCGAAATGAATTACAGTGACGTTGAGAAGTAGTAACTCACTGATAACTACAGAACACAAGAAATATCTCAGCACACTTTTGCGACTCTAATGTAGTGTAAAAATTTGCAGTTCCCCTATGAACCAATGAACAACCATGCTACCTCTATGATTATTTATCAGGCGTATAGGAGTGCATTGTCAAAAAACAAAAATTCCAAGAAATAATTATGAGGAATTACGAGAGTGAGAAGTTGCAAAAACCTTATGTGTCTTACTTGAAGATTTTTTCATCGACTCATAATAATATTCCTCACTGAGCTTGTAAATACTATATATACCTATATATATATACAAATATAAAAGGTATCTCAACTGCCTTAGCTATAGTAATAGCAACATTAACAGCAATAGCAGTAGCAATCATGAGTCATACATACACCATACTAATGGTCAAAGAAAAACAAATACGACAGCTACCAACACGTAATTGACCTGGTATGTCGTGCCGGCACTGCATCAGAATCGGCATTTCAGTTCAGTTTAGTTGAGTCCTTCGCAGTCATATCTGCCTGAGTAAATCATCACTGGAAATGCCGACTACCTAACATACAGTAAAGCAAACACATCTCATGTTTACACACTTCGTACACATATCTTCTACACACAACCGGAGACGGATGCTGACTGCAAGTAGCAGAATTACTGAACAGAAAATAAGCGGAGGATAATAAAGTAGTCAGAGCCACAGTAAGAGGCAGAGTCATGTAGGCGAGAAGACAAGACAATATGGATATATATATATTTAAATATATATTGTATTATACAGTGCTATAGCTACAAGCTACAAGAATAACGCTCGTGACACTCGTGACCGGAAAAATTAATCTTAAATAGTCCACTTTCTCTTACAAGAAGAAAATGAAGAAGTAAATTTACTTGTTCATACATAGCACTGCTACATGAATATGTCTAATGTACTCATGTTCGAGATTCAACATTCATCAGTCCAATCAAATCCACGTAGGTACTTGTTTCATCTTATATATGCAAGGAGCTAATGAACCAATCGTTGAAACCTGTACATAGATAACTACGTGCATATGCACGTCTCATTCTAATCCACAACCGACTGGAAAACATTAGTCGAATATTTTGAATTTTTATTATTATTTTAATGATAATGATGCATGCCGAATTAAAATGAGTTCATTTTATGCCTTGAAACAAGAGGACGAGGACTCCAAAGCACACAGTCGATATTCAACAATGGGTAATAGTTACTAGTAAAATCTAATAAGTAGTAGGTAATACGGTACAAATTGCACATCGTTCAATGAAGGATCGTATCGTAAGTCAAGAGGAAAGCAACATCTGATGAACTGAAATCACAACAAAGTCTTTTCCATCACCACTTCCATTTCCAATATACCAACATTTTCAATATTACCATATCATCCATAGTTGATATTCATATATACCTATACGGTAAATTATACTCAGCTGACATGGACAATCTGCCAATTTTCAATTTACCACAATAACAATCATACATCATCAAAATCCCATCAATAGGTATGTGTTACTTAAACCAAATGCTCGAAATGATGTTGAGATTGTAATGTGTTGAGAATATTGACAAAATCACTTGTTTTTATGACTTCTTATGGCTTTTTGCAGAGGAGCTAATCCTTAGCCACACGGACGAGGACAAGATGCATGGATAGACAGATGGATATTTAATCATCGACTGCTCGCTCCATACCAGTGGATAGCGCAATCTAGGCAAGTGGAAAATAAAAAAAGCAAACAAAGCAGTCGCACCACAGATTCGTAAATCGCTGTTAATAAATATTGTATAGAAAATGGGTGGAGGCGTTGAAGAAACTACAAGCAATAATAATTCTCAACCAGTTAATATATGAGCTAATATGCTAATTCTCATTCTGTTTTATTGAATTTAAACTGCATTTTCTATTACTTGCTCATATCATATGATTATTGATACTCTGCATTCTGCATCTTGTCTTTTCTTTTGTTGGCAGAGACATAGAGATGGTGGCATAATGTCGACGTGGACATGGAGCTTATATGTAAGTGTAGCTTTGTGTGGTGGTATGTAGTACCTACTGTACTGTAGTACGAGAGACTTGACTGCTGTCATTAGCCACTGTACCTACATATGTACCTATACATACTGTACTTACATGCTGTCAGAATATTGGATGGATGGAGATATGTATGTAGATAGCATGTGTCCCAGTCCCAGGAGCAGTGCCGAGCATACCAGATGATAATATAATCCAAGTGTAGGATATTAGAGACGGTCAGTCCAACCAATAAAAGAATAATATGCATGGAAGACTTGAAGTCTTGGAGACCTCAAGACTTGAAGACTTGGTGTGGTTAAGTGGGTAAATAGTGTTAATTGTATGAAGTAAGTATGTAGCTAGATAAGATGTGTGGTAAGATTACTAGAGGGGATTCGTCTTGACTTCGTGTTGATGTTGATGTTGATGTTGATGTTGATGTTAAGAGGAGAGGAGGACGATGGTCTGTAAACATATTTTACGTATTCGTTTTACCTTGCAAGAAGGCATTGGCCTACCTACATTGCATTATCCCTAGATTCTGCTAATTCTGCTCAAAGGTGTTCACGTAGACGACGTAGATATAACAGATGGGTTCTTAAGAAATCATGCTCATTTAAGGGTGTTGTGTAAACCATGTGCAAAACCATCACTAAATGTTGCCGACTTCAAATCATTCCAAGTCTAATTCCACCACGACTTACTTACATGGTTCTTTCTACTCCCTTTGGCTATCAGCCCTATATATCTACCTATCCATGTAGGTATGTGATTCCAAAGGAAAAACTTGCGTACCTACACACACCACACAAATACATAATACCCATACACACAGGACACAGTTTCGCCGCTCAGACGTGCAGTATGCACTCACACTCACACTCGCACTCGTAATCGTTTTGCCTTTAAAGTTTCGTCTCTATCATTTTGCTATTTCGTATTTCAATTTAATATATGAATAAATTTATACAAACCCTCTTTTAGCATGTGCACGGATAGTTTTTCAAGTTGATCAGTGAATCCCTGAGCATACTACATAGATACATACACGTATTCACTCACATCATTTCCAACCATAAAAATATCAAAAACCATAAAGCAGGAACTATTCAACCGCAAGTTCTTGTCCCAACTATTTAAAGGTAAAAGTGTACGCAATTATGTACCATGTGGGTAGTAAGGTAGGTAGGTACATGCATGTTGTACAAATATCAACAGTCAGTATGCATAAAACTAAATCTAAATCCTTCCTTCCCACGAAATACATTTGGGAAGGAATATCGTCGTCCGCAGAGTCGAGAATGCCATCAAAATTATAGGCAGTGTAGAGTTATAGTACAGCATAATTATTATGCTCTGTTACAAATTGACAAGTGACAAGCAAGCATAGGAAAGTAAAGCGTTTAGAATAAATTCTACATGTACGATATAAATTAGACTGAAACCAGCACTCTTCGGTTTGATCGTGAGCGTGCACTTTGGCAGGTATAGGTAACTTATGGTCAATGGTAGAGGAACATAAAATCAACATGGAATGCAAGATTAAGATTGCCATTAGACTACCTCATGCGAAGGTTTTCTAGTGTGCTCTTGCAATTAGTTTGTGATGAGTACACTTGAACAATATCACGTATCGTCATGTACACGATGAGCAGATGCAGATAACAACTGTGAGCTTCATAAATCTGCATCTACTTGCACATGTAGGTGATAAAGTCAACTTTGTACACCAACAAGTGCTTAAAGGGTCTTTGCTTTGCTTTGCTTTGCTTTGCTTTGATGATAAATATGCACAGATTCCTCGCACCAACCAAGGCAAAAAACAAATTAACTGAAACCCAGCTACTTGAAGGTACAGAAAAGCAACAGAGAGGAAAACTCGCAAGAGCGCAAGATGGTAATATATATGATGATGCGATAAGCATCCCGATGAACAATCAGCAACGAGTGAATTAAATGTTGCATTACACCCAAAGTTTTGATTTCATTGCGTACAGCAATGCATAGAGAGACGGAGCATGCAGCATTTCTTCACCTTCAGCAACAGCCACAGTCGCACAAGTTTTGATTTGAGAGCAAATTAGAATTAGAGACGAAGAAGCAAACTCAACCGTCAGCCATGATTTGGTTGGAAATCTGGTCGTAAGTTGAAGGAAAAGGTAAATGAGCGTTAAAGACAAAGACACTTGTGTTGTATAAATGATTATGATTTGAGCCGCATATATACATACATAAGATGTGCTTTGATCTCTGTGCTTGGCGTATACCTGCCTGACATTACAGCCACTTCAAACTGCAAACAGTGCAAGCCACTGATACTTTTGGAATATGGTTTAGTATTACACAGATGAAATGTATACCAAACTATTAATCGTATATCGTTTCGTATCGTACTTGATCGTATCGTAGCGCATCGTTTGCTAGGACGTTGACTCGTGTCGCTCGTCAATGCATTATTTGCTGATACTTGATATATAGTTCGATGCAAAAAAAAGCTTGTTGGGTTGTTGGGTACGGTAAGTGAAATAGGCCCCTATCTACCCATTACCCATATACAAGTATAGTAGGCTATGCAGTGTAACTGTATCTATGAACTTGTACCCACGTGACAGATGGCAACTTTCGCAAAATTAATGTACACCTTCATTAATCCTCCAATACATGTACAGTTTGTACAGGTATAATTATATATCAGTATTGACCACGATGACGATACATATCCAGGGGTACACAAAGATTCTATATTTATGAGCCATTACACGGATCGCTTTTCCTTCTCCACTGCATAACGTCCAACATTTCTTGTTCTTGCTTCAATTACTTTACTTTTTGACTATCTTGACCATCAATTACAAGCAATTTATTCGACTGTCAGTTTGATTTCTGATTACATAGAGTTACCTACACGTCTCACTGTCACAGTGCACTGCAAATTTGGTGAAGGTGGACGTGGACTCACTCCTATATGCCTATATATTCACCACATAGAAACAAAAAAAGGTAGGTTGGTTGGTAACTATTCTATATAGACTTGTCCTAGTCGTCGTCGCAATCCACTTCTTCCAACTTTTCATAAATTGCATTTAGACTAAACCCTGCTCCGAAATGGATGCATAACAATCGCAATCGTTACATATTCTATGACACAACAGTTCAATAAAAAATAATTATTATTATTTCAACTATGTGTCGAATGCGTATTTAGTACTTTACACTAGTAAGTGTACAAGTGTTGATAGAATTTGCTCCAAGTAATTACCATGGCCAAACTCCGAGCACAATTAAATGACATTAAGTAGTATAATAGTAGACGTTGAGATGGGAGTTAACGTCAACAGTTCAGTCCCCAGTGATCTCATTTTATTCTTTTTTTAAATTGTACTTTTTAATGAAATTCCACGCCACCCTAATTTAAATAGCATTACGAAACTATTACATTGGGATGATTCAAAGAACGTGCTACACTGAAAAAAGAACAGTACTGCAGGTACATTTTGACATGAGTGTGTAGTAACATGTGAAGCTGTTCCTAATAGTACCTAATGCACTCATTACTCTTACGCACCTTGGTCAATAAAAATATTTAGAATTAGAAATTAAGATTGAAAACATCAACCATAAAACAATTAAGATGCATTGAAAGTGGAGCAGAAGTAATAACAGCATTCATTCCAATTGTACTCATCTCTTCTTCTCCCACCTCTATTTTAATGACAAGTTGTCAGCTAGGAAAATTACATTTCAGATTTCGTAAAATTTGAAAAGTTGTAAACAATGACACAGTTGCTACCTTGAATAGGTAGTCCAGATCGATGCAGAAGCATGCAGCTGCAGAGTTGTCCTCCTGTCTAGATCTACAGCCTAGTAATTATATGCATATAGGTACAGATGAGAGAGACGTGTGAACGACGAGACTGATGCCATTAAGAAAAAAAAACAAAAGATCAATCCTACGTGCTAAAAATGACATTAGTTTATTTAAATGTTAATTATATTACAAATGCCAAACATAAAAAACACATTAAAAATGGTAAAGGGGATAGAATTGAATGTAAAAACCATCTAACGGACCCATAAAGGATTAAAGGTATGTAAGGTGCGAAGGAGTTTATAAGCAAATGACGAAAATGCAATGAGTAAAAATTCAATCTGGTAACAAGTTTTAAAGAATACACAAGTAAGTATCATATACGGTCACCGTCGTGTACCTGGTTAGATAGTAATAAGAGTGAAAACTAGTCAGACGACTTGTAAAAGATGCAGATGAAAACTACGTATGACCCTATAATATTTATTTGTACAGTCTTAAAAACATAGAGATCTCAATAACAACGTGTATATAGCCTGTTTGACATTTAAGAGAATCTCCCATTGTAGCCTCATCTTTTCCCCCTGCCACTGACGAGTGACAATGTATTTACTAACAATGAAAATAATGATTCTTTGCTCTTTGCTTATTTTTTTCAATCCTATGCTTTTCTTTTTCAATGTAAATATTCGAATACCTACTCCACGGAATTTATATACAGACTACAGGCTAGAAAATACAGGCCTCATACTAATAGCTAATAATGCATGTGCTTGGGTAGTGTAGGGCAGTCAAGTTATTGTACTGCCGTCGCCGTCGTCGTGTATAATTATACTGACTTGACTGCAATGAATATTTTTTTAAATTATTGCCAGTCACATCATTATGTGCAGAGAACATGAAAGAACAAAATTAATGGGAAAAGTCAAAAAGGCAAGTTCGAGATGATGTTAATTAAATGAACAGTAAAATAGGTTATGCAGTTTTTCGCCGTCCACGCATTCGTTAGAAGGGTAAATCTTGTGTTTCTTTGGCCTTTGAAAATGTATTATAACGAGATAAATCATAATTGACTGTTAATTTCAACCCGCAACATTTTAATTCATTGCTCATAAATATCAATCTTTGAACTATTTCGTATTTCATTTACTCTGACTATGTGTCTAGCGACTCGTCTTTTGTTTTCCCTGCGTTAATTACAACTATGACACCACACGCCATATGCACACCACAATCGCACCAAATAAATTTAACACAAGAACATCTTCGATGAAGTGCCAACGTTTTTGCTTTTGGCTGCCGAGATTGCTCAGATTGCTAGTAGGACAGCAAGAACAACAACCAAGACGAAAACCTCACTACGTTACTCATTAAAAATTCCTGAATTGTGCAAGTTATTCTACTCTTGCCTACCACTTGCTATTTTCGTTTCCAAGCTTCATAGTGTTCTGGTATGAGGAGGGAGTAGCTACGGTCTTCACTTGACTTGTCTTCCACTTTGCAAACCCGACCCAATTTTCCAATCAATCCTTAATTTTATTAATCATGCGGATGCAAACAAGCACAATGAAGAATGAAGCCCACATGCAGCAAAACACAATACATAGCGTACTTCCGTGGCCACATGAAATTAGAATACGAGATGCAAACTTTTGTGCAAAGATTTACTCAGAAAGATCTTTCCTAGTAATTATCGGCAAGTTGTCACTGAGTCTAATTGCCAGCTTAGAGAGCTGCGCTGTATCAGTGGACAGGTAGTGATTACTCAGCAAGATTTTCGAAAAAGAAACATTGACGATAAAAAATAAATACGAGGAGTGATACAACACTGCATACTATTCAGCATGAGTCACAGATGTATTAACATCCACAATCTAATCTTTTTCTACATGGGCAAAGACATAGTTGGACAAACTCTCTGACTAATAACGACAACGACGACTACGACTAACATGAAACAGAAACTAGATCAATGAAACGATATATGATATATCCGGGTTTAAAGAGCTATCTCACAATCACAATCTTGGCTGATCAGTCCCCATAGCGTTCACCGACCAACGCAACGCAATGCAACGGCCGACTAAATTTAGCAGCCAAGAAGTAAGCGTAGTACAGATAGTAATAGGTATAAGGTACCTACATACATACAAGAGCTGCATAAATGAATTCAAGCGTTACCACTAAACGAAACTGAACGAAGCTCAACTCACATACCTTTTGTCTATATATACCTACCTAGCCTTTCGTACCAAAATAAAATACTTTGTCGTGAGCAATGCAAAGCAAGTACAAGCAGCTAATTCACTGAGACCAAAAATTAATGAGAATTATTATGGAGTAACCTGCCTTGACTAAAATACCTACGTCTGGCTGGATTCTCTGAACGTGGCAAATAATCTAGCCCCTTGTCAAAACCATTTATCCTTATGTTATTTCTTCAACGAAAATAAACAATAATTTATTGCAATTTAGGAAAATTATTGCAAATTAAAGCTACTGAAAGGCGCAAGGGTAGCGGGTTGCCTTTGACAGAAAGCTGACGCTGACGCGGATACTTTATTTACTGGCCATTTTTTTTCAAAGGTAGTAGAAGGAAGAAGAAACCTTGCAAGTAATAATAACCGTGGGGATCCTCCTCCACAAGGAATTTACGAACCATTCAGATAATTAATAAAATAATCTGGCATTGTGTTGTGTTCCACACCGACAGCAGAATCGCCTTGTGTTTTTGTAGTACTTGAGACAGAGACGTAGTAAGTCGTTGTCGTTGTTTTATTTTAAGTGTGTTTAACTTGATGTTTTTGCTAAGAGAAAGTGTACGGAAGTTTGTTCGTTGTTGGTTCCTCAGTGTAGTTGTAGTTATGCTGTTGCTGCATTTTTGCATATTTCTTTCTGATACACACACTCAGATGAAACCATGAGATGAGGCTTGGATTGGAGAGTAGAATGCAAATGTATACGCATCATCTACGATGTACTTTCGTAGGTACTTACATACCCAGCCACATTTCAAATTACAACAGATTCCAAGTATATGTACATATACACACCGAGTCACCACAATAATAAACCTCGGTCTCACTTTCCCTCGAGCACATCGATTTAACATCCACAATGCTTGAATAAATTAAAATACAGAGAACTGATTTAACAACGGTTTAATGCATGAGTTAAGGTAATATTTAAGTCTGTACACATCATAAGTACAAATAGAGTGTATAGGTACGTTCATTTCTAGGTACTCCTATCCATGCATGCATCCACGAAACTAGAACCAGTAGTAAAGTAATGATACCTACTCGTCTCGACTTGTATGTACCTACTCTGCGTAAGCCAATGTTCCTACATTCGATTTACCTATTAACCAGAATATGTACTACTGAAAAGCTACCACGACCACGGTCTGCAACTTTACTCTAGTTTGGATCAGCATTTCTGCCATACCACAGTGAAATTGGACGTCATTTTAAGGTAACTTATGAGAGCGAAATATTATATTGCGAACAGGAAGAATGAACAATGTCAAAACTACTGGAAAATACGAAACATTTTCAACTTTGTAAACGAATGAATTAAATGTTACAAATGGGCTCTCCACTTTGGACTCCTAATAATTACTTG
Source organism: Ptenothrix huangshanensis (assembly GCA_036851915.1). Taxonomy (NCBI): domain Eukaryota; kingdom Metazoa; phylum Arthropoda; class Collembola; order Symphypleona; family Dicyrtomidae; genus Ptenothrix; species Ptenothrix huangshanensis. Next base: position 23,087 of record JAAXYX010000255.1, on the reverse strand, counting down.
ATACATGTATTCACAAAGACGGTTCATATATAGTGATGATAAACGAAAAAAAAGATAGAGAACATGCCATAGCCATAAGGAAATATGAGGTGCTTAAACAATCACACAGACAAAAGAATGACATTGAGAAACCATCGTGGAAGTCAGGAGTAAATTACTGTCACAATTTCACGACTGTAAAATACAATAAATTACCTAAAATATTCCGTAGGAAAAGCGGTATATCTAAATTTATAATTTGACACCGTTTCAAATTAAATGTTTTCCAGGAAAATCCAAGAGGGCAGAAGAGATTGTACAAATATTTTCCAACCGGGAAAGATGAAACTGTATTTTTTGCATTGAAACACACAACACCGTTTATTTTTTTTTTAAAAAATAAAGTTACATAGGAATCATGATGTAAAGTAATTCTCAAAAAGCTTCAAAATTTTACTCAGTCAATTTACATGGGAATTTTTTTTCAAATATTTAGCTTTCCGGATACTTCCAGTTTCAGGGAAATTTTCAAAGAATTAATAAAACATTAAGGGAAAGTGTAACATATGCTAACTTTCCAGTGACTCTACACGCGTAGTTTGTAGAAAACATTTAGAATTTCCAATAATCGATTACAATCACAGGTAAACAAAATAAATATTTTCACTGATAGCGGAAATAGCTCAGTGGTTCAAAAAACAACCATATCAAATAACGTGCAACAATACAACCACGACGGCGGCGACGTGATTGTATTGTAATTATTGCATTGTATTGTCCCTTTTTTTACACAACTAATCTTCACAGAGCAAAACTCTTGTACAAAATACAAATAATATGACAAATTAAAAACAAGTTTATAGATGTGGTTATCATTTAAAATGAAAATTAATATAATTCCAACTTTCTATTTTACTCGAAATTCTAATATTTAGAATTGACTTTAAATGATTTTGAATTCCGGTTTAAATCCAATCCAACATTACCTGGTCGACGAGGCACAATGCACAGTTCTTGTGTAAATATTATGCTCACGTTTTCCACATAAAAATTCTTGTCGCAGAAAAATCAGGTTACGAATGCTACTACATTATAGATATTACATTACCATTACAATACATACATTGCATCCTATTGCATTCGAACAATGAAGATGACGAGAAAAGATCTCAAGTCTCAGAGAAGAATGAAACTGCACTCTGCACAAATTCTACAACCAAACCAAATAAAGGGACGTACCTAAGCACAAGATTGTACAAGATTCAATTATTTTGGCTATATAAAAGCTTAGACGTTATTAGTATAAACAATAATTCCGAGCATTATCTTTTCTTTCCCTTAGAGTAGAAAATTGAACTTGTTGTAATTCACTGATGTCATGTACTGCTATTTTGCACGTATTTAATCAATACAAGCCTTTCTCCCCTGAGACAAATTAAACCGAGGCCTTCGAAAGCAACTATAGGATCTTCACGTTAGTGCTACTTTTACTTTTAAAAACCACGGATCAGTGGAAAAATACAAGAAATTACGAGTAACCTCATCATATATTCCCAGATTCTTGGATCGTAATATGTATCTGTATACCCTGTGAGATACATAGTCATTATCAATGCTCCTCGACTGAATCCAAAAATAGTTTAAAAAATCCAAGGTTTAAGTCCAACAAGAATCAGTTCCCTTATTTTTTTTTAAAAACCTCGAAGACATTTGTCGCCCCAAAGTTGAATAATATTTCAGACTTAACTGGAGTGATTCCAGATTCGAAAGAGATGAAATAATTATATTTATTTTCTGAATATTTACCAAACTTTCTAAAACCTCATGGAAAAGCTAAATTCCTTGAACTTCCTACAGCTCCCAAAATATCTTCAACAATTTTGCAACAATTGAGAATAAGCCACCTTAGTCTAATCGTAATTAAAAAAATATCAAAAAAATTGTGTATCGACCAACCGAAAGTAAATCAATGAGAAGAAGGAGTTAAATACAACTTATATTATACAAGCCAACTATTATGCCATAAGTAGATAAACAAATCTCAGGGTCCCCTCTCATATTAAGTTGAGTATAGCTCTACCAGACGGAATCAAATTTTCAAACTGCTTTATACACGTGTTAAAAAATTCAAAGTTTAAATTTTTTCATAAGTTAGATTAGGCATAAAATTTTAACAACAAAAAGTAGAATAATCTGTAATTGCAGTGACAGTATTGGACAACTTATTAATGGTCTAAGTACTGTGTCTATTTGGCAATTTATTGCTTTTGAAGCAAAAGTGAAATAAATAATTATTTCTTTCTCTCTGACAATGGGCTGTTGATAAAATTTGAAAATCTGAGATAATTATGTTTACCTGTAAGAGCGATCAGAAGCACGATTGTCTATACCTTGATTTGTTTTTGGAGTTGAACCTGAGTCGGATTGTGAATAAAATCGGTGACGGTCTTAATTTCTATTTTTCAAGGAGCATCCTCGTGTTGTAGGAGTACATACATACGAATAGTAAAAAAAATTGGTTCTATTTCTACCCTACTCTCGTAATATGAATGAACGTGGACGGGGGGATTGATGTTGAACCATGCCATGGTAGTAATTGTGGATCTGAGTTCGTTGCGGGAGACTCTTGCATTTACACACATATTAATGGGAAGAAGGTATTTGATACAACTTGTATGTACGTTGGGAATAAATGAAGCAACCTTAAAGAAGTTCGCAACTTCAGAAGAGCTTTACTATTGCTCCTTGGACTTTAAGATTAGTACATACGTAGGTACATGTTGGGAGCATGGCAAGGATATGAAAAACCTTTACCTACCTTCTCTATTAAAGTAAGTTAGTCTGAGTTGGTCTGAACAAAGTGAGGAAAACACATATGACCAGCTCTGTCGTTACTGTTACTGTTACTACCACCATACCCGTACGCCGTACGCACAGTGCTGTGATAACACTCCACGGTAGGATGGACGAGCCTACATTAGTTGTTATAAATAAATAGCATGACACATTTTCCTCTGCTTTTGCTCACGTTTTTCTCATAACCCACAATGAAATTTCAGAAGCCGACGAAGACGAATACAAACACAGTTGATAATAAGGGCATCGGCATGCAGTGATAGAAGACGATGAGCCTCCTCATTCCTTACACGAATAAATGAACACACACTTTGTCCATCTGACAAAGACCGTATTAACGACCAAGAATTAGAGACGAGTCATTTGGAATTTTTTATCTTTCTGCATTTACCTTACTAACTTCCCCAACTACCAACCAACTGTAACATTACATTCCATTCCACTCCATACGTATGTATTTCTATCATTGATAGCCACAATACTTTTTACTATGTATATTTTTTAGTATTATTCACTTAGATGCAGAATCCTAGTGCTTTATTATGAGTCACAGGTTCCATACAGTGCGTGCCCGCAGCAAGAGATGAATGTATCAGACACTGACCAAGAGGATAGACTTTTGAGAGTTTGAGACAGACTGTCAATCGAGAGTATCTGGTTTGAGGAAGACCCTCGTGCAATGATGTGTTTAAATCGAAAAGTGGTCTGATGTATTTACTAGTGGCTGTGGCTGCGGTTGTGGCTCCTGCACAAGCATATTATTATGACACATTTAATGAAATATAGTGCACAAACATTAACAGCTTGCTTCTCCCAGTTCTACTTTTATCTCGCTCCTCTATTCAATCCAATGACTCTGTGAATCTGCAAAGCCAAGCAAATTTCTTCTCTTATTGAATGAATGAATTTAATGATTTCATTTCCAGTATTTTAAAGTCAACAATGCGTAACTGTAAACTTGATAAATATAATAATATAGTGTAATCGTGAGGGGAAAAATTATTTTTCTCTTAATGCTCCAACCATCCCACAAAAGTCAGACGAAGCAACCGCTAATAACTTTAGCTAGAGCGTGGATATGTACGTGTGAGTATTAGGTGCCTGACTATAAGTAGGTATATTGCCTACACAGAAAATGTTTAGTTGGACTGTAAAATCATCTTGGTACCATACTGTTTTCAAAGTAGGCAACCTTTTAATAATTGTAACTGTGCCCTCCTGTACAATAATTTTTATTATGTGCAATTAAATCGTGCACACAGCAGGTACATAACATAATATAAAATGTAATCATGACAGACAACATACAGACAAGCCAGTCAGTAGGCAAGCAAGACATGCTCAGCTCACACTTAAGTGTAATCTCCAAAGATTACCTTCACTGATTGCACTTTTCTACCTAATTTTTCCCGATTGAATTCAAGTCTAATACACAATAATTAGCACGTAATAATTATACGCTTGGTTCACTTTTTGTCTAGGTCTCTATAACCATATCAAAGGGTAGCTAGTGTATAGCATCTGTGCAGTAAAATGTGGCAAATAAGATTAATAGGGTATAGACAGAACTGATAAAATTATATCAGTAATTAAAAATTACCTTGAAAATTGGATCCTTTTAAATTTTATATGTCTGTCACAAAACTCCAAAATCCAAAGCGCTTCCTTCTGATTTTCTTCACTCAACTTCCAATGCTTTTTCAGTAAACCAGGAAATCGAAAATTTCAGAGCGGTCACCAAAAACTTACAAATTCAATAATTCAAAATTTATGTGTTCACAATTTGAGTATGTGTTCTCCTACCCTCAAGTTTTGTTCCTTGTAAACACTCGCCAATATTTTCAAACACAAAGCGGATTTTCCGATTCCCAATAGTTGGCGTAGGTTTTAAAATTCACCCAAGATGATTTTCTTGTGTTTTTATTTCAGTTTGTATTTTTCTAGTCGATTTCAAGTTTCGATTGCTTCTTTCACCGTAGAGTTATCTTATATTAGCATTTTAAAACGTTTAATTCCCCTATTGGCAAGAGTTGATTTTCAATATTACACTTTGTTTTCAATTTGATTATTGAAACTGGGGAGTTTCTGTTCTATATTCTCAACTGTGGTGGATGTATTCACTTTGGGTTAACAGATTTTCAAATTTCAAGATAATAGAATATACAACTTCCAGGAGTTGCTTGGTGTATTTCAAGATTCCTCCAAGTTATTACTGATGCCTATAGTGCAGTGGTAACTTCCTTGAATGAGTTCGTTTCTTTCTTGTCCAGAACTTGAAGGTTCATGACGGTACACTTGAGCTTACATTGAATTCTGCTTTACTTGTAAAATGAAAGATTGGAATTGATATTCCAAGGCTATTTAACTGCACTAAGTAAACTGTCCGCACCAAGATGAAAGTTTAGTTTCAGAACTTAGTTGTTATAAAACATGGTCCAGTATTGTTACATGTAAAAGTTTAAGATTGGAAGAACCGATGAACCTTTTTGTTCTTAAAGACACTGGTATGTTTTAACCCGTTTCGCTTTTGCTGAGTTGATGTATGTATGTACAACCACTTCTATATATTGATAAGACGGGGAACTTGTCGAGCATCGGCTGAAATTCCCTTCGCTGTATTTGTATAGGCAATAAAAATCATAAGAATGAAAGATAGAGTGGAAGGGTCTTAGAAGTGAGAAGAGTCAAAATAGCAAAGATGGACAAAATGAACCGAAAGTAAGGAATTGGATGGTTTAGGAAAGGAAGGGGCGAAATATGTAAGAACAACACTGGTATCGTTGTTGTGTTTCCTCGGAAGATATAATATAATTATCTGTATATCAACATCAACACACAAGTTGTAACTTGACTTGACTTGGTTTCAATTGGGCCTCAATAAGAATTTTGGAGCTACCCATAGTTGCACGGCTGTTCCCACTGTATTTCCTCACTTGACTAACCTATAGCAGTCTGTTCCTATTTTTAGGGTCGAGTTATTTATGTCGTATAAGTATTTATCGTTCTATTCAGACAAGTTTGTCGTCGACTGTTTTGTTTTGGGTGTAGGCCCACTCTTTCCAACTACTTGCTTGACACGTACAGGTCTGATTTTTTAATCTCACTGACGCCACTCCAATGCCCTATTGCATCTTGATTTGATCCGCCTTCTCCGTGTCAACGCGAAACGCTATCCCTGTATTTTCTTAATACGATTACAAATGTCCAGCTGGAATTAAATCAAAATTATTTTTAATATTAGACATGACAGGGCGACCAAGACAAGAGTCCACATACCTTTTAAATACCACAACTAATCGTACTACTTGCATTCATTAAATTTTTTCCTTTTTTCTTCATTTGCTATAATTATTTTCCTATTTTTAATGGGGATAGTTATCAAGAGATATAATGATAGTTAAAAATAGCATAGTTGATAGTTGTTATAATTCCCACACATCTGGTGTGACTAATTCTGATTTTGTTTTCCTACTGAAATTACTAATGTGGTTTATCATGCAATTCGCTTTATGTACATGCAGTTAGAAGAGAATGAAAAAAATGCAGAGACGGTGTAATCCATGTAAATTAAACTCACACCTGCACTTGACACAGGATTTCCTAATCAAAGCAAACTAATTATTATTGTATTCGAGTGTATTTCACTCTATAAGTTGTCATAGGTAAACTTGTACAAATGTGCTAGCTAGGTCCCAGCACAGCACGTGGAAATTCACATTTGGTAATTGACAAGAAGCTACGAGGTAAAATCTAGGTCTGTAGAATAATAAAAAGCCTCTCAAGTTTCTCGTCATACAACCACACTTATGTGCACCATGTATGTACTATTGGTTCATAGACGTATGCCGTACGAGTACAAGTTTCAAACGCTCAACACTCAACGAATCTTTCCACGAATCTTTCCCGAGCAGTATCGGTCTGCAATTTTCCCATTTCAAGTTTCCACTTTATTTCGAGTATTGATTTTTTTCTGCGTTCTCAAAGCTTGGATTTTGATAAAATTATAATGAATTCTACACCTGTGGGAGTACCTATGAGAATTTCATCGGCACTCCGGAGAAGAACCAAATTTTATAAATTTTTTTCTACACACTTGCTCAATCAACTTGCTTTGATTATTTAATTTTGCCCACCAAATATCAGGGACCTTCTTCTCGTCCACAGTCCCGCCGTGTCCCTTCTTGGTCTTCGTAATGGTAATTATTCTGACGAATAACTTGTGTCCTGTATATTGTCAATATTAAACTGCTATGTCCTTTACTACTTCAAACTCGAACAATAATAAATTGACTTCACGTTGGAATAAATGCTTTGAAAACACACACAAAATTCAAAATTTTAGTACAGATGTAGATGCCGTCAGTCGTAGCACTTTTTCCCCTTCCAGGTAAATGTAGAGAGCCTTTAGTGCGTGTAAGTCCGGTTTGGGTAAACACTAAGAAAGATGAAAATAACAATGTTTTTTTTTCTGTTCCACGAGTATCGTCTTCGTTTCCGATGCTTTGACTTAACTTGACTTGACTTGACTTGACTTGAGTATGATACGTACGCTATTAGATTTACCTATTCTAAGTCCTCACTGTCTCTACCTCTCCTGTCTATGACTGCTGTGGCAAACAGTCAATGGTTTGGCAAACGCAATGCAATTCTCTACTCAACCTTATTCAGTGCAAAATAAAAAAAAAGTCTTGTGATTATTGTTGAGGGGTTCAAGCGTTGCAAGAAGCTCTGTAAGAAAATCTGATGCTCCTAACTCAATGATATGATGGTGTTCATCAGGGGAGTTTTGTTTCGAGGTTTCATAGCAAAAGCACAACACAACACAGCAAAGCAAAGCAAAGCAAACCTTACGACCATCGCACATGATGGAGTAGTCAAGTAATGCAATGCGAGTTATAGACGAACATATAGCGAAGCAAAGGATCGTAAAGCAACATACATACATTCATGGTGTAAAGCAATGCAACCCAAAGCAAAGCAAAGCAAACCAAAACAAACCACTGTAAAGCAATGCTAAGGCAATGACGGCAGACAACTCAGGTAGATAGTCAGATGGAGTATACAATGTACGATACTATAGGATGGGTTAGGGAAATGGAATCAGGTTGTCTATACTTGTCTGTCTTCGGTCATGTTCTAACCACCACCAATTGTTACCCACCCAATCATCCCAGAGACCTACATTTTCACAATTGCATCCACCTCAGGGGATTTGTCAACCTAAGTGATGGAGCAAAACTTTAACAACGTATGTACGTACATATGTACCTGCGTATTCCCAACTTTTTATGCTTATGTATAAGTACAAGCAAATCAGATCTACGCATACTAAAATAAATATTTTCCACAGTACAGTACTCTAAGTTCAGCACTATCTCTCTATATTCTCTGAGTACATATCGCTATAATTCTGTATACCAACACCAACACTAGCATATCCTCATCCTCTTTAACATTATGTCTACCTACATCCACAGCTTTTTTTCCACCCCACACTACGCATACCTACTTATATAGTAGGTAGTAGGTAGGAATTCCTATATGCACTGAAAACTCAGTATTGATACCACTAATATTTCATTTCAACTAAAATGAACAAAATGTAAGCTCAACTTCAAGAAATTCTTGATGTCTCAGTATATAATACTAATTTGTAGGTAAACACATACGTATCTTTATCTGCATACATAATTATATATATAGGTAATAATATCATAACATGTAGTTAGTTTAAAATGTAGACACAAAGTGCAAATCTAACCTGTACCTGCCTATATATACTCTACTAGTACTAGCTCATGCATATAATTATCTGAGGGCAGACGCATGTTATGTACCAAGAGATTTAATTCTCTCAAGAGTTTGTACGAAATCTTAGATTACAGGACTAGCTAAATCAACTAATGGTAAAATGCTAGTGTGTAATGGCTCATAATGCTACCTACTAATGCTGATTGCAAAGGCTTATGCTAGTTGGTATGAAAACTATTTACCTGGGAGCGTATCAAGTCAAATACTAATGCAAATACGCACAGCATGGTTTCTTGTCTCTGCTGTCGTTTTAAACCATATTATTATTACTATCTGAGAATCTTACCATTTGCATTTTACGCGTCTGAAAACTATGAATGATTCTGTGCAAGCCGGATTGTATCAAAGGACCGGTGATATGGGTATGGGTATGTAACTGTTTATAGTGAATTTATATAATTACATATACTAGACATATACTATTTGAGTTGAGCTCAGACGTGTATGTACTTGGGTACGTAGGTATTTTAATTATATGAATGTTTGTACGAACAAATGAGCAAAATGCAATTTGAAAAAATAATGTATGTATTTAGCTGTATACTTACTGCATAAGCTGCTCGATAAAATATCATCTATGCTAATCAGCATGAGCAAAAAGCTCAATGCTTAATGTATCCATGTAGCTAGTTACTTAGATAAATGCAAGTAACGTTCTGTTCTCCTCCATCCTAGGACGTGTACAACCAATGCCGTAATTTCGTTATTCGATGTGAGCACAAAGCAGGTAATTGTAATTTCTATTGCAATTTGTATTGTTTACATGAGCAAAGAACGGTTTATTGTACCCTTGCATTACCAATTTGGTCGGTAGGTAAGTAATCCCAATCCCAATCCCAATCCCAGTCCAAATCCCAATCCAAACCAATTCTGCAGGTACCTCGAATCGGCTACATGCGTACGGAGGTACTTACCTACCTACTTACCTTGTCTATAGAATCCCCAGAGCTCTATATTCATTCGAATTCTATATCAACTACACATTTTATTGTTGTTGTTTAGATTGAACGATCGGGTGGATGAATAAAAAAACTATATATAGTCTGAAAGAAATGAGCACCAGATGGTAATGGCAGTCCGTCTGGCCCACTTCAGACAATAAATAGTGATTATGTATAAAATGCATTTGTAATTAGTTATTAAGCTGTGAAACATTTAATCAACAATTAACCCGTTTATAATTTGAATTCTGAGTCGTTACACTAAGAATAAATGTGAATACCTACAGATTACTAAGTGACTACTACTGACTTCGGTTGCTGCTGACGAGGCAACCAACGAGATTGCAGTAAATTACAGACTGCAGACAAAATGTGTAAAAGTCTTATTACATTTCACTATCGACGATCCTCTACATGCATGTATGTATAGCCAAAACCCACGAACCAACAACCAACTTATCGTTAGTTGATTTGATATTCATAGGTGTACGAACTTTAGGTATCTCGTTAACCTTTTGGGCTCTATAATAATTGCAGAAAAAAGTAACAATGGCCTGCATTCACAAGTTTGAAAATTAATATTGTGCTGAATTGTGTTGCTGAAGCCATCCACTGCAGGCTCGATTATATGTAATGTTGACATTTGTTTCTTAAAACTGAATTATTTCAGTAACTAAAATTGAATATCATTATTTTAATTGACGCGAATCTGAGAAGCAGGTTCTGGTTTGAATCAGATTCGTGTCAATCGTCTCCCACAAGTGTTGTATTTTGACTCATATGTATTTGATTCAATCGTCCGAAACGGAACGTTTGTTTCGAATCAAATCTGCGTCGTCAGGCTGTGGTGGCTGTTTCAATTTGAATCATATTTGATTCATTAGAGCCCAAAAGGTTAAGTTTTCAATATCGATAATATTTTGAATTTGATATTGATGTTCTAGATACACCTTTGAACAGGACTACAGACAAAGCAATTGACAAGACCCTGCAAAATATACACTGCAGCAAAGCAAGACCTGTTGCCTGTACGAGAAAAGCATGTGTAAAAAGTACATACCCTGCAGTGAGACGACGAGTACTCGTGGAATATCGAATGGACTGTGGACGTGCTGATACATACGTACACAGGCGTAAGTAAACTTAGGGAAGCAATTCCAATTCAATAGGCCAGCAAGCAAGCAAGCAAGCAAGTAGTTAACAAAAATCGAATCTTATTACAACGAGATGATTATTGTTCTAATACACCTGCATATGTTAATTCCATTTCGTAAGGTTTGATAGCTTTGTTTTACACAAGATTTTTGTGGGTTCTAACTAAGAAATGCATTTCAATCAATTATATTGCATTAGCCATGCCTTTGCCTTCTCATGACAGACCGACATGCCACGCTATGCCATCCATGCCATAGTCGACTGAACGCGAAAAATCTCATAGGCTCTCAAACAGGCACCACGTATCCACATGCACAAATCCATACCGTCACATCTCCACACTCCACACACACACCATACCCTACTATAATATAATACAATCAAAATCTATACACAATTGTATACATAATTTGGCTGGTCGGCCACCGACCCCAACAACCAAGACTAGACTACAGCCAAAAAAATGAGCAAAACTAAACCAAACATGTTGATTTTTTTGTGCGTATGTATGTACGTAGGTATATGAACATCGACAGCTCCTGCTCCTACTTTGTGTCGATTTGTAGATGTGTGATTCTGTTACAACAGTAACAGTAGCAGTAGCATAGCAGTGCAGTGCAGTGGTGCTTTGACAGTGTGCGATTCTCGAAAAAAATCTATATCTTGGGATTTTACATTAATATGCTAACATTGCTAACCAAGGATGAATACTAAAGTGTGTGTGCCTAAGTAATCTCAATATTATTATGCCTATGTACTTACATGAACTCATATCGGCATATAGTGTAATATTAGTTTAGTCAAGCATCAGATGATGATGAGTATAACTTGTTCTTGTTGTTCCTATTAAATTGCATGGCTGCTCCGCTATACACCTAATTAGTTATGATATTATATGATACCTTACTTTTTCGCATATCCCCTGGTATGCTAGCGTGGTAATGGTAAAACGATTGCGATTGAAAACGACAAAATTGCTTTTAATTCACTTCGTGGTATTTCGTGTATAACACACGTAGCAAAGAAGGGATTGCATCGCAAACAAGCAAATACACCCATCATGTGGCAATCTGAAGCAAAAAAAAACGATTCGTGACACGACTGTTTTGACTTGACTTGTCGATTCGCGCAACAATATCAGTTCAGATCAGTGCTTACACACAGACAGTACAGCACAGTGTATATGCAACACCAAATGTTGCTGCTGCGCTGTGGTCAATTGGCTAATAATTATGGTGTAGATATGAATATCAATTAATGATAAAAATTAATTGTACAATTTATTTTTCTCCACTTTTTGAATTTTCTCATGTTGTAAATTCGAGGGTAGTACTTAATTGAGTTTATCAACAAGATAATAACAGCAGCTAGGTCTGCCCTCATGACTTAGTTGCCGGTGATTGCATATCGTGAAATCATACTATAACTATAAGACATTTTGTCAACCAGGCACAAAATCCCGCGAAGAACATACCTACTACACCTACTTGAATCTATTTGTTAGATGATTCACAAATAACTAAGTACCTATCAGAAGACCAAAAATATGACGAAGACAAGCATAAAGATAATTATATATTTCAGATATTTATACTCAATACGAAAATATGTTATCAGTGCAATAACTATTGGATAGTTGAACCGTGTCTGACTATTTGGAATAGCAAGAAAAGGAAGCATAGTTTCAATTTTCATACTTGGGTATATTTGCATGAGAAAATGATTAATTTTAACAACCAAGTAACCACATAGGTATTCTTATCTGCGCTCACAATAAGATTATTAAAAAGAATGAATCGGCGTTGGTGACATATTCCAAATCTTTGCGACCGACGAGACAACCTTTTAAAGTGGAATTTTAAACTTTTTGAACATTTAAATGTATCGATGTTTATCTAAAGATAAGTAAATAAGGATTTATACCATAATTTCATTCCAAAGATTCTACTTGGAGATGGACAGATTAAAAGTTTTAGATTACAAAAAGTGTCCAAAGTGAACGACGACCACGCGTCTGTTGATTACTAGGGAATCCAAATGATCTGTAGACGGTATTCCAAATCTAAATGTCTACATTTTGCACATATCAAGTGATCGTTATCGTATATCAACGACATTCTGATTATTATTTTATTTGCTCTCAGGACTGATTTGGCAGTGCAACCAAAAAAGTGCTAATCTAATGAGTATCGAATTCTAAATTTAGTAATAACAGCGTAACCAAAACCGTTAAACACTCAGAGAGTAGGTAATTTAAGCTGCTTTAATTTCGGTGTCGTATCGTCGTATGCTAGGGGCTAAAAATTGTGGTAACTATCAGTCTATTATGAGAATTCACTTAATTTATGAAAAGTTTTTTTGAAGTACCTTAAAACTTCTAATAAAGGCCTGACTCTCAACATTGCCTGTCTATATTGCATATATCCCTCCTCCATTACAACATAGGTATTCGAATTAACTATAGCAAGAATCTACTGGGAACCAGTTGCTGTTGCTAGTTAACTGTAGAAATGTTTACGTTGCTTTATGCTCTCAGTTAGCTATAGTTACAGAGGTGGCAGAGACAAAAGCTTTCGAAGGAATGTCGCTAATGGTGGCCGAGGGGTAAATTCTGTTTTAATAGATGGTCTGGACCCTAGTTTATAGTTATACTGTATATAGGCTAGCTTACACCAAACACAAAATGAGTCTTTTCCAGGAACTAAAACCATATGCCAAAAAACTCTGTAACAACTTTGGTATGAATAGGGACCGACTTTTTTTGTCCGCAGATAATAATAATTTATCATGAATGATTACGTAAGAGGCATAGATTGAATGCGAAAAGGGAATTCTCATGGAAGTAATGATTTGCAAAAAAGTGTTGCACCACATGCTGTTACTGTTACTAATGTTGTATGTAATTTGTAAGAAGAAACGTTTGTGCTGCAGCTGAACATGTTACTGAAATTTAGTTTCAATATCACAACTCAATAATTAGCGTCATCATAAATTTATTATACCTGATGATCAGCACAGTATTGTTTTCCCCACATGATAAATAACCAGCGTAGTACTTCTAATAGTACGCCCCATAAAGTATGTATTTAGGTACTATCCATAAATTCAAACCTTACTAGGGAGAGCTGTGAGTTTCTTGGACAAATTGAAGACCAGGGTACGAAGGGTATAGTTTTTGTGTAGACAAATCCAGATTAATGTTGTAGCATAGAGAATCCCCGCGTGCTATTAGATGTATTACGGTATCAATAGTGTTAATACAAAAGTCATTCTTGATTTTGACGCATAAATCAGTACAAATGTCTTCACTACTGGATGCCACCTCATTCGCCAATCCATTAGAGGGAAGCCCGATGGCTTGTAAATGGCGTTGTACTTTGTAGATGTTTGCAATTATTGTAAATATTACCATTGTGCTTCCATGGTATTTGTTACGATTGTAAAATTCTACAAAGTACAACCCCATTAATAAGCCTTCGGGTTTCCCTCTTTTACATTGTACAGAGTCTAGAAAGAGTCGTTGCAGAATCACAACCGGATCCGAGCTAAAAACTATGTTTGTAGGCAGTGATAATATTCGCACCAAGATCTAACTACTTTTCATTAATTATGATGCCTCATTAATGACAACATGGCGATAATGAAGTGACTGTGACAATTCATGCATTTTAATTTCACCACTCTAATAATAATATAGGAATATCCCAGCAGCCGTAAACTCGTTATACTTGTACTTACAAACATTATTTTCATTCAACTTTATTTTAAAAATCGTCAATTTAACAAGTTATATAAAAAAAATCACAAGTAACGACAATGCCATTTTAGCAACAATAGTATACTTATATCAGTTGCACTGCACTGTAGGTGATGGTGTGTGTGATTATAAAGTGTTATCTTATCTTCAAAAAAGAGACATTTTTTAATTTTTACTTCTCCCCTTTGGATTAAAGGTTGATTTCCGTAGAAATTAGTATCACCTTTAATATTTGCATTCAATTGCTTAAATTCTAAAATTTTCAGCAAAAAATCATTATTACTTTGTATTTTTATTTCTTTGTGAAAGTATTCAAATCGAGGTAGCTTGACGAAATCTGAATGAGTACCACAGGGGATCAAGGTTGGAGAGAGAGAACAATTTCTACTAACCTAAGCAGTCAGTTTAAATCGAATTCTTATACTAAAGAACAAATAAAATTCAAAACAAGGTTACACTTTAAAAAACAGACAATGTGGTCCATCCGAAAACAGACATCTCAAAAATGTCACTAATGAAACAAATCCTTAAAAAGTGATGTCCGTCGGGTGTACGACTATTATGTTTATATTTATTTGTTTGGGATCAAGGTTTAATCTTAATCGCAAGTATTTAAAATAATTTCATACCCGACGGTTGTCTGGAATAAGATTTAAATGTTGCACAAATTATACATATTGGATATGTAACAACGAAGATGATCTCATGCATGTAATTAATTTGGTCTGATGTGCAGTAAGTTGCTTTGTTTTACGTTTTTATAGGAACCGAGATAGAAACGGAAGTTCAAGGAATCAAATTGCGTAAAGTTGGAACTTAAAAAAAATAATTTACTGTATACATTCTACTTCAACATGTACATGTTTAGATGGGATTGTAAATCATCAGTAAACCAAGGAGAAGTTCCAAAATTCTGGTCAAATTTGAAACCCAGCAAACGCAAATCTGTTTGGTAATGGAATGTATTGATGCCCTAATCATGAAAGACTTTATATTGTATGCCTCCTTTTCACTTCAGTAGTGCCTGATGAGAACAAGCTTCATGACATTTTCCAAACATCCTAACAATACTAAACAATTGGTTTTGATATTTAACATAAATTCCATCGAGGCGCATCATTAGTCATACTTTTAAATATAATTAATATAATGGCGAAATAAAATGTATACTTACGGGCACGAAACTAAAATAAATCTGGAGCTGCAGTAACATGTGGTTCCTTCTTTCCACAATTACTGTATTTCAGCATGATTAAAATACATAAATTATTTTTCTCTCGGTGTCTCTGTTGTCGTATCTCCTTTGTGTATGAAGTCTCAAGGTGATTGACAGCACACCATAGATGACTATTTATGACGAGGTACTAGTACTTGATCAGACTACCTATGCATTAATGCTAATTGCTACATGATTATCTGTGATGTGAGTATCTGGCAGAGAAGTGTGACATGTCTATACACTGTAGAACATGATGGAAGAAGGAAGGTAACGGATGGTAGATTCTGCCAAAGCTCATACACGTGAGTGATTAGTAATAGTTAAAGTATTAGTTCGATCCTCATATAATAAAAGTTGCACATATGCAAACTCCAGAAAGTGTGTAGATTGTGCAGTAAAAACACGTTTCGTTTTAATCATATACAAATATAAATGATTGCGTACTTACTCACCAGCAAATTATTTGGAAAATGATGATCGTTAAAGTTAAATGTATTCAAATTCTCTATGCAGAAAAATTATGACAGAAAAAGTTGATTGTGAAATTTGATTTATTCAAAATGCCTAGCACTCGGGTGTTCTTTGACAAATAATTAAAATAATAAAACGAAATATGATTTGCCTATGCTAGATTAATAGTGAGTCGACTTTGTAATAGAAATGGAATGCGGTTGTAAAATCTCCTTTTTTAACCATCTCAATGGTTAAAAAGCGGTGCTCTGAAGGGTTTCCTTGTCCCCTACTTCGCACATGGTATAAATACATAAATAGACTTAGTTTCCACACCAAAGTTGGTGTCACTAAATACTAACTAGATCTGGTTTCTTCAACTACCAATACTAATTTAAGAAAATATATAAGTATTATGTTTATTGTAAGTACAAGCTGCTTTTACGAAACCTCAGTGCAAAGTCAGCACATGTTTTTTTTACAATTAAATCATTATATGACGAAATTTTATCGATGAAATGCAAGTCTAGATATTATAAATAAGCTAGTTTTTATGCCACTACTGAAATAGTGTCTCACAGGTCTCGGTGTCTCTGACATGGAGCAATCAATTATAGACAGGAAAGCGTAATTTGATCAAATGATCGGAGTCAAATAATAATCGCATAATCTCGAAAGGAGGAACAAGCACGTGGCCTACAATATTTTGCAATTGTGCGATTTTACATAGCTCGTGTCTAGACTAAAGCACCGTGTGCACATGTACTGCTCAGAAAACTCTCCAGTGTTCTGCACAGCCTTTGCCTTCCAAACTAAACAGTATTCATCATACGACTTGCTCAAGACAGGAAAGGAACGGATGGAAACCGAAACCGGGTAGTCTTGAAAATTGACCTACATCCAGTTTCAGTTCAGCATTTACAAGTCAGCACTGCTAGCAGACAGCAGACTTATTGCTGGCAGGTCCAGCACACTCCAAATTTACATCATAATAACGAGAAATTTTAGATTTAGATATTAACCAAATGGTTCAGATAAATTGTGTGAAACTCGACTGATTTTTATTTATTTTAAGTTGAAAAAATGCAACAGATACGGAGAATCGTTCATTTAAATTCAGATTATAAAGTGATATGGTAAAATTTAAATAAGTAGTTTACCCAGGTAAATTATTAAATAGGTATCCCGTGTTGTGATCGATTGTCAAGGACAATACTATTCCTTACAGCTGACTGACTATGGGCTATGATACTAGCTATTAGTAAGTAGCTTAACACACAAGGGCACAATAGTACAATATATTAAGCTTTTGTCATAATTACCTGTATCAATTTCAAAAATACTGAAATTTCAGCGTAGATCGTCTTTCAAATATAATATTCTCAAACACTGTTGGACAGTGTTAGCTGGTCTACAGGAGAATCGCTACTGTTCCAATTCTTTCAAATGTCTTACAGTCTGACAGATCTTCGGCAAAATTAAATATTTTTGAAGTCCAGAATATTACTGGTGCAATGTGATAACAGCAGTTTTAAATCAGATAATTTAAAAAGCAACTGCTTTGACAGCGGACAACCAAGTAGGAAAATATTTCAATTCTTTACATCCACCATATCTAAACGGAAAGTGTGCTGCAAGTTCATCGATCATAAAGAAATATTTTGTTGTGACCTATTTTAGCCTGTCTCTTAAAGTGATAGTGTTTAGCGATAGCTCGTATCCCGTCAAAAAAAATCCAGGCAATTAACGGAAATCGAAGGGTATCCAGTGCCTATTGGTTACAGGTGACTGTACATATACTCACACCGTATACAGTGATCTAGAAATCGTTGATACTGACGCATGAATATTTATATATATAGAGAGAGAGTAACATTTTTCACTGATATTAATGTCCAGTATTCGCTTCGTTGTCACTGGACGACTGGACTCCATGCAGTATAATGCATGCCTTACCTGGTTATAGGTTATAGTGCTCACTGCTGATTGCAGTATGTATAGTGTTCCTTCGGTATTACCCTATTTCTAACGTTTGGCGGATTGCCTAAGCTCAACTGTGTTGTAAAGCAAAGTGTTCCATTCCTGCCTATCGTTCAAACTTTGAATGCTGAAGTCCGCGAAATAATGTCAAAATCTAGTGCTCCTTGACTGTAATATTTTTGGTAAGTTGAGTGTATTTTTTCAGAGGTTTATTACATTTTTTTAGTATGCCAATATTTTACTGATGTTTATAAGAAGACCGGTTATTATCTGTAGAAGTCCTCAATGCAAGCAAAGTTTCCACACGGCGAAAAAAGGAGTATAGCTAGATGATCGAATAATTACATAAATTCATACATACATATGTTTGACATCCGGGCCTGGGAACTGGGAAGACAGACGTATGGTCGGGAGAAAAAAGAAAATTTTATTATCAGATTTTGGCTCATTCCTTAAACTTTGGCTAGAAATCATTCAACTTAGGACGAATGCAAAGTTAGATAGGTACACGTCAACTATTAACTGCCGAAGCCGTAGCTGAAAAAATACAGTGCGTACCTAGGATTTCAAAGTAGGTACTTAACCCTTTTCACTCCTAATTATATAAGGAAAAATAATATGGTGCCTTATGGAAAATATGAAGAATTTTATTTTCCCTTAATTATATGTTTTGGAAGGAAAGGGTTAATGATTGCCTAATCATATAGTCTCTAGGTTTAGGTAAATGAGGAAAACCTATTTGCTTTAGTATATAAAGGGCAATGTGCGACAGATCCATGAATGGCAACTGGTACATACCAAAAACAACTAAAGACAACACGACCGCAGCAGTCAACGCTCTTTTCATTTGGGTACATTCCTCTTGCAGTTTTAATACCTCATCACCGCTGCAGATCGTTGCTGTTGCTGTAGATTTCTGATTAACTATATGTATAAACATTCGAGCAAAGATACTTCCAACTTCCAACTTTATTAAAATCCTTCCGAGTTTCCTATTGAAAACAACTCGCATATTAATTCAAACTAAAGTAGCGATTATAACTTAGGTACCTACTAATGTAGTATGTTACATAATATCTGAGAAGAAGTCATACAATTACACCGATCCTTTGCCGTTAATCGACGCAATTGCATTAAATGGCGAAGTAGCTATACCTGCTAGATCTTGCGATATTTAGAAGCTTGTGTTTAAAAAATGCGTACCATTGAAAAGCACCTAGAACGAATCTAAACTGCATCTAATTAGTCAACATTTTTTTCTGTTAGGCTAAAGCCTATAAAGCCTTTTCTATCAGTCAATTCGTTATCTATACATCTATAATAAAACATTTGTTATGCATCTGAATATCATTCAAGAAGACATCTGGCATCTGAAAACAAAAAAATTGCACTTAGATTCCGTCCAAAAGGCATCTGACATTTTATGATGTAATGTTTTTGTCTGCAGATGTCAAATATATTTTTGGGCGGCATGCAGATGCATAGTAGATGTATTATTATAGATGTGCTTTAGATGACGAACTGTGATTAAGATTTTGACTTTTAGATGTCTTGTTTTCATTTTAAGATTATTTGTTCTGACAGTGTAGATGCATTACTTTTTACTTTTACACACGTTCATATCAAACTATGGAAGGGAAAATCGCTGTTACACTAGCGGCATCCCCGATGTCCAATCACATTTCAATTTCACTTTTTCACGCACCACATTTTGTTTGAAAAACCGAAATAAGATAGAAAAGATGCGAAAAAGCGCAAGAATTTTTTCAAGGCAGAATTTTTTGCCGGATTGCATACCTATACGGAGAGAACTATAATTAGGTAATAGTTAAAAGATGTTACAGCTTGAAGGTAGCGGTAATCTAAATTGTGTGTTTGATATTCTTGTGTATAAAATGAATCGTTTGAAATGATCTTCGCTTTTGATTTTGATTTGAAATATGGGATACCAAAAAAATCGTTATCAGTCGTCGTTTGTTGCGATTTCAATACACCTACATATTATATTATTCTGCATACAATACGAATGTAAATACACTGACAGCGGATCAGTGTAAACTATTAATTTATTAAAGAGTGTAATTACATGGTTAATAATGTAATAACATAATTCTTACAATCGTTTTGCCATTATTTGACCGTGCTTGATTGGAAGGGTAACTAATTTTACTAATTGGTCTATAGAGCATACACGGCATTCGCGACATTCGCATGGTAAAGCCACAGCCATGTTTGAACAGCGTTTTCTGGCTCCCATTCCATGGTTCATGATTTACAGCGGGATTGTTTCCATAATATGCATTCCATAGTTTCATTAGCAGTCACACGATTCTGCCTTGTACGTGGATTATCCACAGAATGGTGCGAATTCTCAATTCACGATTAGTGCATTTATTTAAGATTATTTTATTACTACGGTTTAATATTTAGTCAATGAAAGATAGGGAATGTAAAAATTCACATAAAGCAACCATTAGGACACAGTATAATTAATTAATACTATGTGGTCGTTAATACATATTAAGATTTTTCTGTTCAGGCGGTGTTGTGAACGAACAAAAACGTAGTGTAGTTTCTATATAACGTTAAAACGTCCTGCCCTTCCACTGGGAATCATTAGCTTAACAACTCAGGTCAGACCCGGGAGGAAATAATTCGTGGAGGGGAATTATCATCTATTTCCTTTAAAATCGGTGCTGCCATTTTTAGTTGTTAAAAGAAAGGTACCGCAAGTATTACAATGGTTTAATAATTTATTGTAGTAATTTAATTGTTCTAATAAAATTCTGTGTCGGTATAATTATTTAAAAAAGAAGCCTATGTTCCAATTCCAAGGAACAGAGGTAAATTCTTGTGCTTAATGCAGTCTTCTTCATCCATTAAATGATGATGTAAGGTAGTCTTGTGTAGTGTAGAACATTAAGGTTTTAGCTTGGAATAATTTTCAATTCAATCGCTTTGGTAAAGAGAGGATGCGAGTAATTGGAAGTTTTAATGTAATTAATTGTTAATTATGTGTCATACATATTGCGAACTAGGTAATACTCATGCATTAAGTGCATTCCTATTTTATTAATAATTTTTAGTGTAGTTTATAATGATTATTATGTATGTACATACATTCAACATTGCTAAAGTTAAAAAGAATGCAGGTACGTACAACAGTACCTGCATGTAGGAATGTAGTAGATAGTGCTGACTGCTGACCAAAGTTCAAAGCATCGTTTATCAACCGTTGTAGCGTTTTTTTTACTCACAAAGCATTAAATTAATAATAGTATATAAATTAATTGAGTACAGGATTTTTGCTTTCTTTATTCGACGTTGTTGACCATCATTTCAAGCTTAAGCTTTGTAATAAAACAACCCAAAATTCTTGTATTACAGGTAGTCGGAGTGGCAGAAGAGTTGCGGGCAACCACGTTTATTAAATCAAAATGGTTCATTATGACCTTCCGAAGTCACCTGCACTCAAAGCAAACTGCATTTCTAGAGCATACTTGTGGTAAGTAAATACAGACGTTATCGTTTTCTAAATAATTATGTTTAAAAAATGTTAGGAATGCCATCAACAAGATTTCAAACTTTGATTCCTGTTCCTGAACATATTCTACGTCCATTACATTTTAATTTTATGTCTCATTTTCTGCACAAATAACGAAATTGACAGTATGCACAGCTAATAGTTAAAGTATAAAGTTCAAACGGATCCAGTAACAATTATATATTGATGGTTTTGGGTCCTGTAGAAGGTTACAGTGAGCAATTGAAAGCTTGACATATTTCGAAAATAAAGATTTTTAATCACTATTATCCACATAACCGAATTTTAACGTTTTTACTAAACAAATATATATATATATATGTATATTTGATATATTCCATTCTCTCCAGTTTTACAATATATTTGAAGAAAGGTTTGTTTTTTAATATAAAAATGTGGAGACTTTAGGTATCGAGAGCATTTTTTGCAGATCTAAAGCACTGTGGCTGTGCGGGGGTTATCAATCATAGTTGCCTCTGAATTTTTACGAAGTTGACACAACCACCTATAAAATGTCCTTTTCTGATACCTAATTACCGGAAATCATTCATTCTAACCGAAATTTTTTTGTATAATAATACCGTTTTAACGTTTTGATCTCAAGGAGCTTTTAATTCAGTCACACTTAAACATCGAATTAAAAACTCCATAAAACCTAATAGCTAATGTTAAAATTTTTGGGCTATTTGAATTATTTCAATAAAAAGTAGAAATTAATAATCTGCTACAATACAGCATACGGACTAATCTCTAATTGTTAAAAAATTTCGTTTTAGGTGGCTAGGTACGTTTTTTCTGAAAGGTTTCAAACGGGATCTGCAGATCAATGACTTGTACGAAGCTCTTCCAGGAGATCAGTCTTCAAACCTTGGAAATGTACTTGCTGCTGAATGGGAGAAGGAACTGGAAAGATGTAGAGAACTTGACAAAAAGGTTCAGATTAAACGTGCACGTAGCCATAAATCACCTAAAGGCCCATCCCGACCAAGCTTAGTACGGGCAATATCAAAAGTATTTTTGAAGAGGTTTATTCATGTTGGTATAATGGCTTTTATTGAAGAATGCTTCATTAAGTAAGTTTGAGTTTGAAGTTATTATTATATAAAATAACATGCATCTAATGCATCAATAATGCAATTAGCAGCAAGAAATTAATCACAATTGAAGCACTTAGTGTAGTTATAAAGCTATTACGATACCACAGTATTCGGCTTAACTAATTCCTTGTTGTTGTGGTAGGCTTAATAGTTAGTTTCTTGTTTAAGGACCAAATTGAGTTTTGATCAGTTTCCAGGGGCCCATTTAATCTGAATGTTAAATGAGACTTTTGATACCGGCATCAGCAGTCCAAAAACGAATTTTGGTATCGGGATGCGGTTTTTACCGTATTGTAGT